>SCLF01743330.1:0-13210 GCA_004367975.1 Mesochordaeus erythrocephalus | reverse complement strand
CAATTTGGTGTGATTCGCGATTCAAAATAACCAACTTCCGGTTTTCAGCTGTCACTTCCGTTGGTACTTCCGGTCTAAAATAGTTCCAAAAAATCAGGCGTCCAATTTAAGGTGGGGGTATGGGTGTCAATCAAACATTCAACCACGTCTAAGGCCTTAAAAACGCTAAAAACAGGGTCCCTTGTATAAATTAGCCACAAAGGTGCCTGAGAGATATACAAACGAATTCCACATTTAATTTTATTAAATGACGTGTCGAGATCCAACCTGAGACTACATTATTCATAAAGTGTGATAAATGGATTTCACCTTGCAGAAAACATCAATTATACATAAGGTAAACGTGTTAGCATTCGCAATATGTTTCTCAAGTGCCCTGGAGATTAATACCCTTATGCAATGTGAAAATAATACTAAGATGGTTAGAAATTATTGAACCGTATCTATTCTGGTCTAGAATGACCTTGACCAAGTTGTACATGGATTATTTTGCAAAACGGAAATTGATTAGTTTTTAATCGCGAATTCGCCCAAATTTCTGAGCCCAATGTTTGAACTTTACTTATGTACATCTAACACATTAACCCTGAACACACAAATAGTACGCTAGAGTTGACGTACAAATACGTATTTAGGGTCTTTGATCTGGCTTCGACCTAATTTTATTGATGATAGAAATTGTGTATATTTCTTTGCTATTTTTCCCGCAAGCTGCACAGATGGATCTACCAATACGCTGCAATGTGTGCCGTTTGACACACACTCGTGAAACTCATTATTGCAGCTCTAGATTCCTATTTTAATGTTGTTGATTACGGGTATAAACTCTAGTTTGAATGGACACTTTCCTATATATGTACCAACACACGTTGTCAAAACCGCCCCTCCGAACTTGCAACGAAGTTGTTAACGAGACTTAGCAGTCTGATAGAGTTTTTTCTTGCGGTTCCGAATATATTTTTAGAATGTCCAAAATTAGACTGCTTCGTACAGACAACCCCCAAAACCGTTAAAAGGCCAATAAGACCTTTTTTTTGTAAAACGTTCATTTTAACTCATCGGGGCATGACAGCTCACCTAACTAACTCGTGCTAGATTAATTAGGTTCCTGGGCATCCAATAAACGTATCGAATACATAGTGCGCTTATTTCCTTTAAAGCTATGTACCTCGAAAGTCGCCCTGCCAAAATAGACTAAACTGACTTTGACCCCCCCAAACATAGCTGTTTTTTGAAGTTTTTTGAGTCAAATTATTAGTGTACATACGTTGGGATATTTTTGGCCTATAACTGGGTCACGTGTTAAGAATTAGGGGCCAGTCCTTTGAGATGAATTGAGGCTTGAGCCCACTTTGGAGCCAATCCGATATGCTTCACGAAATCACATTTTTGACTTAACTACTTAACGGGTCTATGAGAAAATCTATCAAATACCCTTAAAATTTGATATGTTATAGGGTTTGGCTTCACGATGAAAGTTTTACATTACCAAAAGTGCGTACAATTGCTTCTTCTCAAGTTATGGTGATTTTAATTTTCACAAAATTAACTGTGATCACATGACTTTCGAGGTCCATTGTAATCGCACGGCATTTTCGATACTTTTTTTGGATGCCCAGGAACCTAATTAATCTAGCACGATTTATTTCGGTGAGCCATGAGTTAAAATTAACGTTTTACAAAAAAGGTCTGTTTGGATTTTAGGGGTTAACTGTACGAAGGCGTATAATTTGGACATTCTGGAAACAGATTCGGAACCGTGAGCAAAAACTCTATTAGACTGCTAAGTCTCGTTAATAAGTTGACATATGGTGGGCTGCTTCTGAGAGGCGAGTACTAGTTACGAAATTTTGAATGTTACAGAAAATGACAAAATAGATCGATTTTTAAAATACGTATCAATGGGTGATTAATTATTTTGATACAACACACATGACACCCCTGTCAAAGTCGAGTGAGTCCAATTTTGGGCGAAGTCGGACATTTTAAAATTTTACAATACTTGAGAAGAAAAAATTGTACTCACTTTTCCCCGTCACTAACCCGTCATGTATTTATAGCCCTATAATTCAAAAATGTGATTTCGGGAAGTATGTCCGATTGGCTCGAAAGTGGGCTTATTTGACGCGTCATGACTCTTTCAAAGCCTGAGCCTTCAAATCATTGTCAATTTGATCCATTTGGGTTTCCATATCCCTTTGTTCCCCAAACCAATCGTGCCTGTGTAAATCATAATTATACAAAATGAGCCTTAAGTTAATGACTAAATTCTTAAAGTTTGAACATTTTCTAAAGCTTTTGAAACCAGGAAATAAGTCGAATATTGAGACTATTGGTTGCTCTATAATTAAAATAAGCTAACTAAGAATAACCCTGGTCAACCAATTAGTGTAAAACTTAATAGAAATCCATACTGGTTATGTCATTCGGCTTTATTATTATCCGCTGTTTCCTTTTAATACATTTGGTATACTGAGACTCACAAGTCTAGTGTTAGGACGAACAAGTCTAGTTTACAAAAATAAACTCGAAAAAACCCAAAACATATTAACCCGTGCGCTGCAGTCTGTGCCGTGCGACACAAATGGTCACTAATCGGACCATAACTTATGTCGAATTTGCCCCCTCCCAGGACCCCCCCCGCATTGAGTACGAAGAATCTGTATCTAAGTGCGTATGGAATGGTCAAACTCTAATATTGGTTCAATCCTTACAAATCGCGTACATAACCTTATAAAGTCTTTGTATGTCCAACTTAACAACCCATATCGGGTCTAAACAAGATAATTTGCCCAAAGTTGCAATCAAATGTGAATATACTACACTAATGTATACAAAGAAATTCCACGTTCAAATAATTATGGTTGTCAAAATATAACCATAACAAGAACTTGTAGGAATTACTGTCACCATATGGAGTTAAGTAAATATTTTATTGTGCCCGTATCGGGTACAAATAACCCTAACCCACAAAAATTCTATGGTTAGCTTCACTGACCCTAGTTTTTTGTCAAATTTAACAACCCGTATCATGTTCAAAAAGTATAGCTGTCAAAAAAAACATACGTAAAAAGAACATTTAGGAATTGCTGTCACTCCAGTGGAATTAAGTAAATATCTTTTTATTCCAATTAAGTAGCTATTAAATTATCAAATAGTATGCATTTGACTTAACAGCGTGAAAGAACACGGAATGTACCAGCCCAGGTTCATCAACCCATTTGGGGTACAAAACATTGGAGTTCAATAGTATCTACCGTTGTCAAGTCTTGGGGCTAACTTGTTTAGCCCATAGTATATAGAGGGTATATTTGCGTCATAATTAAATGTGTCTCATTTAATATAGGAAAAAGGACTATAAGAGTCACAGGTCTCATCGAGTTCAATAAAACTGACCTGTTGTGCAAATAGTAAATATGGAGGCTATCGCAGGGTGAAAATGTGACCATTGCAACATCAACACAAATCATAAATAATACAAATTTATTAATAACTTAAAAACCATATGGGAGGCATACGTCTAACAAGGTAATTGAGCAAACGACACCCCGGTTTTTTGGACTCACCCTAAATATCGGGTTATGAACATGTTGTAGTCCGGAATTGACCAATGCAGGTTATATGTTGAAGCACTTGGCAGTCTGAAATAATATAAGGATAAGTACCTAGGCGCAGATACTCTTATCAGACACGGAAATGACAAATGATTGAAACATAGGATCAAGCTAACACTTTGGTTGAAACTTGACAATATGTCTGGAGAACACGTATACATTAACGTAAGTTCTTGCAAAATGAGTAGAACGAAATTTGAAGCCAAAAATTAATGAGGTATTATGCGTGGAATCGTCTGGGTTGGGATTAGTACGTTCTGTTATGTGATGGTTCTGGCTGTGAGTTAGTTATGTGTCGTGGGTCTGATTAGTGGTATTATTTGTATGTCGGGTTTGAACATACGGTTGTGGAATACTGGACAAAAGGACTGAAAATTAGCTAAGGAAAGGCACAAATAATCCCAGTACAATGGAAAAGTTACAAAAATGTTTCATGCATACTAAAGCAAATAAATCATAGATACGACAACCTAGATTTAGTCTAGAGGGCGAAAATCGTTTGTAGGTACCCCGATAAGACTCTTTGGAATTATCTGGATACTATGCTCAAATGTTTTGACATGAAAAAATCGGATGCGATAGACCTGATCAGAATCAAAAGTGCAATATTTGGTGATTAAACCCAGAAGATAAGTAGGACAATAGCTCCTATTTAGCGCATGAAGAGTGCGTGGATAGGAATGATTGAATACATATTCGCCCACAGCTATTATCTGATGAAGAAAATACACCTCATTGAGCAGGCGACGGAAACTAAACTTGTTGGCTTGGCATATGGTTCGACTTGCCATAAATTTATAGAGAATACATATGGCCAGCGTTACGACTTAAAAAGTTCAGAATTTACGTCAAAAACATTGCAACAGTACGAACAAAGTATGAACGTTCCTGGTGTACACTTCTTCATTGAGCAAATTCCGAATCCTGAATCGCCAAAGAGATAATTTAACCTGCCAATCAGAACGTTGAAGAAATACCGCAAGATTTGTGGTAAAATTGCCCATCCAGAGCGGAAATGATTCCATATCGATGGGAGAAATTGTGAGACACTGGACGCCAGGACGTATATATGAAGTTCAGTAGCACTTGCACACCTGAAGCTTGAACAAACTCAGGCTGCGAGGTTGTCGATAACTGTGAATCGGAAATGACTATTTTGAAATGACAGCCGTCCGCTGCAACATGTTTCTCGAGAAACTGAACGGAGTTGGTAGACACAACTCCATCTCTATGAATATTGTAGAGGAATACAGCAGCACTCATCATGGACCAACGTGGTGGCAAATATTTGATCCCCAAATTCAGATAACTTAGAACGTAGGCATACACTATGCAAATACAGCCCATATGACGACGGCCACCAATATTACAAGGATTCTGGCGATGGAAAGCCAAACGCCAAGATTGATCATAACAATTTCGAGTCATATTTTGTAACCAAGTAGCACTGACATCAAGAGGGATTGTGAGAAGACTGGCCATTAAACCAAACTGGACACATTCACGCTCTCCAAGTTTGAAAACACGTTCCAATGACACGGAGTAGTCAACATGAACATTTATGCCACTGCGGGTCACTTCAACACGATACGGGAGACTAGAAGACTTTAATTAGAAAACTATAAATTAGAAAACTAGCAAATAGAAACTTGGATGTGATTATAAGTTAAGTTTTGCAAAAACCTACGTACCGATGATGCAGATAAACTGATAGTTCGGGAAGCGGTAGGTCAGCTGGTTGACCATCGGTAATGATCAGAAGCTGTATGTCGGCCAACTCTTCTGGCTCCATAATCTCACACGAGATTCCGGCGTACAATGAACTCAGTCGGCGTAGTACTGACATTACATCAGCATCTGCATGCACATCGTAGTCAGTGGTTATATGCCATTCTCGATCCAACGACCAATGAGGAAAGTTATACATATCTGCGTTATGTTGTAACCAAATAGCTATCTGCTCCAGCCATGGAACAATAGATTGGAACAACGCGTCTTCACTCGATTGACTGTAGAATAACTGTACAACATCTACAACATCAGGCTCACGCGACAACTCCATTAACAAACGGGAAGCTGTGGAACACAGATATCGTAAATACATAACTCATTCTTCAATGCGGGATGAGACAGTAAGGGTGATGTTGCACATGCGGGATGTTATGCGAACATCCAAACTATAATTAGTTTCAATAATGCTGAAGGTATAACATGGTTATAATAGAGAAAGAGACTGACATAGTTAATATCTTTGGGTCATAGATAAAGTACTAAACATATGTCTTGAATTATTAAAAATGACTCGACATAGGGTTAAGCTGAGCACAGTTTGTTCTCACCATATGAAAGTTGAAAATCGTTTCGATCCAAAGAGAAATAGAAAATTGTCAATGATTAAGCATGCAGGTCTGTTAAAAATGTAAACATGGCGAACTGAAAAAGTGGAATTATTTAATGATAATTAATTATGCATGATCACAATGTACTTTAAAGTACTACTTGTTACAACGGCATAATACAAACAATCATATGCTTTAACCATTAATCAACCTGTCCTCGAAATTAGTTGCATCAAGTAAACTAGATAATACGTCGTGTCCAAATTGTGGGAGTACATATAAGAAAAGTAGAACGTGGTATAAAAAAGAAGACGGAAAAGGGAGTAGGACAGTAAAAAAAATGGAAATGTAGAAAGTCTCGGTAAATTAAAGTGTAAAAATAGTAAATAAAACCCTAAACAGACGTTTGTATTTAGAGGGAAAACGAGAAGAAATAAACGATCACTGGGCAAAAAGGAAAAATGAAATCGGGAAACCTAACTCATATAATATTACTCAGAAATGCCACTTAGTGAAAAGGCAAAGGCCTTATAAAATATGGCGAATTACTAGCTAAAAGGGGTTAATTATACAATAAAAATATGCTAGAGGAATGGTGCTAAACGAGGTACAATGACGTAAAAATGTTTGGTTTACAGTGCGCAGACAATGTGAAGTCCAACATGAGGCGACATATAAATGAGGCTGACTAAGTCTTGAACACGACGTAATGTACGACTCAAGATCATAGCAATATGTAATTGTTGGGCCACAGTGTACACTAATCTGTGTAAAAGGCCGTTTAAAAATCACCATTAAGTTCTCAAGAGGTTAAGAAAGGAGGATCTTAGGTTGGTAGATATAATTACTTGTGTAGGGTTCACTCAGGTAGACAGTTTCGGTTAATAATAAAAACTTAAGATCAACAAATATTTTTTTAGAGTATAAAAAACTTGTATCGCAAAAATCGGTAAGGATGGTGAGAGTTAAAACAGAATCAATTGGTACCAATAGGCTAATTATCACAAAAACACAAAATCTGGAATATGGAAAACTTCGGAACACAGAAAAAGGGACTTCAGGTTAAACCGTTTGTTCAGCGTATAGAAAATATGTACTTAGAGCAAGTAAAAGTTTAAGCCACCACGGGAAGAGTTTTAAAATGAGGGAGACTAAGTCCTGAATAAGACGCTTTGCACTACCCGAGTTCAAATAAAACATGAGAACGATTGTGCTAATAATAGTTATATAGGCATATTGAAAACAAATCGTCTTTAAATATGCTACCCCAAGAGGTTAAGATGGTAGGATTTAAGGTTGCCAGTAAGTATGTTGCCAGTAAGTTAATCTTCACGAAGCCTTAAAAATTTGGTACATGGAAAAGTTTGGAACCTAAAACAGAGGTTTTCGTTTCTTGCAAAACTTTGACTGAGAAATGCACATTTCAAGTCTAGCGTGATACTATTATGTAAAATTGAAGTCATACAATAATTTAGACTTAGCATATAAAACCCGACTATTATACCGAAAGACATGAGGCATTCATAAAGGTATAAATTTTATAACTTACGTGGTGGCGACGAGTGACAGCAAAGGGGTTATGATAACTGGTGCGTCCGGTTCGTTGCTGCTCAGATCGGTGGTGGTATCTGAATCCGATTCCATGCCGACAGTGATTTCTCTAGGATAAAGAAACTTTTTCCTCAGTCCAGGTTTCTCTGCTCTAAATGGCTTGATCTTTTCTTTCGTCTTTTGGTCCACAAATTGAGATATATATTCGCAAATAACGATCAAAAATTCTTAAAAAAATTACAAGGTTATTATATAGCAAGCTAAGCAAGCAGGTGACTACTAATCAAGTCTACGTAAATGTGTTAACTTGACCGTCTGTCGCTAATTCGGTTGAAAATTATTTAATGTAAAATCTGGAATGTATTTTTCTCAAATATGAGCTGAAATTACGCCTCCATTCGGAGAATCGAAATAACATTGAAGGCGATATAGAGCCAATAAACGGAAGAGTTGGATTTCGGTAACTAATCAGTAATTATGACTAAGTACTGATCATATTAATCATTATGGTGATGGTCAAATGCAAAGCACCAAATCATTGATAACGAGGCATCTGCCCTCCCGCTCGCTTAAATCTTAAATGATAAAATTAACGCAATGATTCGCTAATAGATATTTTTAAAAAACAAGGTTTTGTTTATATATATATATACCTGCCAATAAGTGACGACCACCAACATGTGTAAGATCCCATGAACCTAACAAGAGAAGCACGCGACTCTTTTAGCGAACATTGAGTCAATTTCATAGCTAAACTATTAGATTTTGTAGAAATATGTTACAGTCTCGTTTGATGACATTTGTCTGTTTTGAGTTACTTACATTATAATGACCCTGCCCATCTCGTACATAATGCTGTTTCAGAGTACCCGGATGCATTGTCCGAATGCGACAGTCGGAGAAAATTAAAAAATGAGAAAATATATCGCCTATAGAGTCATAAAAGTAATTTAATGGGGTTAAATGAGATGAGATGAGAGATTAATAGTGCACTGACCTAATGATGTGTTAAGGGTGATGAATGTTCGGAATGTTCAGAATTTTCACACAAATATTTTGGGGGGTGCATTGTTAAGAACTTAAAATTTGTTTTATGACATGCCTAGGCTGTCCTCCAATAAATGAGACAATGACATTATACTGTCCTGTGGCTTCTGGGCGTCATTGAGGGAAATAGTGACAGTTAGGGCTTGCAAACTGGCCAACAAATCGTGGTACATGACCCATTCAACCAATGTAGTCAAATATTCGCCATCATATGTATAAAACAAAGACCAACTGGTCATATCGGAATGTGCGAGTATATCACGTAATTTAGATGAAAATTGTACCAAAAAATCTAAAAAATCACTTGAATTTTAAAGATGGATAAACGGCAACATACCTGTTGAGGCGTCATTATGGCAACCTGGCCGTGCATGATACATGTCAATCAGAGCATCCATCATGACACGACATGCACAACCTGGGCAAGTACACAACACGCTGGTGGGACGTAGAAGCTGGCTGCAGCAGGGTGAAAGAGTTGAACCCTTTATTCTCATATTGACTTCAAAGAGATACAGAGCCATAAATGGTTTCTCTATCCCTTAAAACTACGAATACACAATCTGGGAAAAAGTTTGAATTCATACGTATGATGGACTGTTCCAACATGAGTTGAATTGCCGCTATGCGATTGTCCTCGGTATATCCATGTATCTCATCGACCCACATACCAAAAACAAGCTCAAGACGCATCCGGACATTACGAAGTTTAGCACCAGCAATTATACCACGAATTGACTTCCTGATACGAGTGCCAATGAGAGGACTCGCAGGGAAATCCAGGATATCACCAGTTTTATACGCCGAATCGTTTTTAGAAGTCAGAATGCGTGCAGGGGTGAATTTAACTAATTCCATACGGGGGGTACTTGCAGTACTTGAAGTAGTCTTGTAACAAGGTAGGAACATAGATTAAGAGTAACGTTGACTGGTTAAAATCATACCTAATTTAGGAATTTCCTTGGCACTTTTTTTAGGGGTCACTTCCGGTAAAAATTCTTCGCTGGATGAACTTATCTGTGCGAGTAACTTGCTGCGTTTTGACATCTAAAGACTAGTATATAAATGACAAAAAGAGTGATAATAAAAGTTCGTGTTTATATGAAACATAAAAAAGGGGAGCTGAGTGTTGGCATGCGGTTAATACAGCTATCAGAGGTTTCAGCGAGGCTTTCTGGACGTTGGAGTGCATGTATAGGTCGATCAAGTAACACACGATCAGAATTGCGACCAGCTGTAGAGGAAAACGGACCGAAAGACTTGCAACGAACGGAGAAGCGGTACTGAAAAATAATTAAAATAGATGCGCAGACACATGCTATAGACCAACCCAGTTCATACTGCGGTAGAGGCACGTCGGTCTGGAGCATTTCGTGCAGATCACAATATATAATGTTCAGACGAGAAGGTGAATGCTCTATGTTAAAACTAAGTATATCCTGTAACAACAGCTCATAAAACAAACGTCTACAAATCTGGTAGAGAATTGTTTTTTGCTGAAAATGAAAGATTAGCAAAGAAGAACGTGTAAACGGGTTAAAATTACCAAATATTGATAAGAAAGCGATCCAGGACTGAACGAGGAAAGCTCAAGTACTTGGCGCAACAGGCAAAAAACGATATCCACGTTGTACATTGAGCGTTGACTCTCAATGTACAACTCTTCTAATTTCAAACAAATGTGATGATGCAAACAACGAAACATTACCCCATCTTGTAGTGTCCCGCATGCGTGAATCTGGGTGGTCAGCAATGAAGGACATACTGCAGTATAGGGAACGCAACGGCCATGCTCGCATCCTGTAATCCATGTGATTAATGATATCATAATCTCTGCTTTCACCATCATGTGCTTATATAGGAAATTCAAGACGCTTTTAATAGAGATCTGACTTTGTATTCTAGTTAAATATGACGTAACTCCCATACCTTAATTTGGCCATAAATAATGTAATCTTGGTGAGCAGCTGGAATGAAAACATCTACGATATTTTGGGTGACACACTGGGAAGGACCCGTTAAACGGTATTTTTCAAAACGTCGTATCTTCAGACGGTAATGTTCCGAATCAGCATCCGTCAAGTGTAAGCGTTGAGCCTTGATTAGATGCTGATAATCTATTGAACCCAATATAGAATATGAACCAACAATTTCAACCAAGCGATTCTGCCAAATAGGCTCATTTTCAGATGAACTACCTGATCTATAGGAGACCTCAGCATCCATAGTTAGTTGGTACGAGCTATCTTAAAAAAATTTCTGTTTACGCTAAAACATAATAACTCATCTATAGTAATAACTGTGCGGATATGGGTTAAAAACATAGTTTTAACTTAGCATACCTTTATCTATTTTCTGTTCAAAAAAATAACCGGAAATGCCTAGTACGGTCATTTGGACCTATTCACAGTTGCCAAGACATATATAGACCATACAATCGGACTTAATGTAATTTTAACTCTGAAGGGGCAATTTTGCCAGTCAGAAATTAAAGCGCCTATTTTCCCTTATTATTTGTGGAATTATTTAGGATGGGGGGATACAAATCCACCTTAGGCATTCTATGAGGTATGAAATACACAGATAATTCATAAAATACACACTGGATAATTGTGGAACCAAAAAAATCTAAACTTCCTGTAGAAATAAAACTTTCGGTGCGATAACGGGTTGCCTGAAAGAAGTTTTGAGACTGATAAATGTATCAGTTACCATCTCTACTTTGGTCGGTAATATCTCTAAATGACTAAATAGTATATGAGGGGTTTGTATTTATAGGGACCTGGAGCAATCTCACTTGAAAACAACCTGGTAATTTAAGTCCAATAAGTTGTCAATAAATTATCGAAATTGTCAAATTTCTGCCAAATTGTTTGGGCAGTTAGTTATCACAACCAGGTCAGTGACCCAATTAACACAACATTGGTACCTGAGGCAAGGAGTAAAAGCATCTCATGGTAATTTTCAAATCGAATTACAATCAAAATATTGCAAGTTGAGTTGGTAACAGGTGTTCTCTAGAGTTCAAAATACAGGGCCTGAGGCTAACAGAATTAGAATTGTATAATTTTTTCTTCGTTGCTGTATACTAATTACGGCAAAATTGTTATGGTACAAACAAATTTACCGGGAAATATTTCGCTCATTTGGCTTGGTCGTTGGTGGTAAGGGAGTTATAGTCTACATAAATGATACATTCAGTTCTAATTTAAAACGGATGTGCCAGGTAGAATTTGAAATGCCATTTAGCCTGTCTATCGTAAATTATTAAGGATGAAAGGATTTAAATATACATAAGACATTTCATGAGGTAGTTAACATATATATAAACTAATTAATGCAAACGTGATAATTGTGGAACCAAAATAATCTAAACTTCCTATAAAAATAGAACTTTCGGTGCATTAAGGAATGACGTAAGATGAAACCAACGACATGAACTCTATCGGTAGTCCTGTGTGTTACCTGTTTAATAGGTGTCCGCTTTAATTGTCAGGAAAAGTTCTAAGGCTAACAAAAATATGAGGTTTAGTACACCGATTAAGGCAGAGTCATTATGTGTAAGGAGAAACATACTAACTGTAGACAGAAATTGCAACTTCTGTACTACAGATCACAGTCACATTGGCCTCCAATGTTATCAAATTGTGGGGAAATACAGTCCATTCAATTGTCTTCGTATGATACTCAGTAATAAGGCACATGAAAAATCAAGTCTGACACTTATAATAAAAACTACGCAGTCGTAAATCAATATTAAAACGGGTTGCAAATATGGGAAATCTGAGAATTATTACTATATTATAGATAACATGTTAAAATACATACGATGAAATCACTCAGTAACCATACAGAGCCACTTCGCCTAAACCGCTTCGCCTGGACCAATTGAACGTCGACATCGGGAACCTCATGAACACAACCCTGCAAACATATACCTGCTTATAATTTAGGCTTAACATCGTGCCTGCAAAAACAATGCGTTATGATATATTGCGTTATGAATTAGAGTCTGGTGTATCAAAAATTGGCGTTTTTATGTTTACTTATAAATTTATGTTTTTGAAACATTATATGAATAAGTATTTACATAGCGTAAATATGCATTTCAAAAATATGTTAAAATAAGCATGTTCGAAGCATTGTACTGAGCTCATGTAATATATCAACTTGACGCTTCGGCTTGTCTCCAGGAAAATCTTGTCGGGATGAGTGTGTGGAACTAAAAATTAAGGTTATTATAGCTTCAGGACATTAAAGGGGGAGCACGATATTTGACAACTATAGATATACGGCGAAAATGTCTGTTCATTCTGATGAAAAATGAAAACACCGTAGGTAACGGTTTTTGCGTTTTTCATGTGTGATTCGATCGGTAACCGTTTTTTTCTGTGTTTACGGTTTATATAATAGAAAAGGTTCTGTTCTTTTGCTAAATGGATTTGTATGGTCAAGTCCGAATGCATCTCGTGGTGAAATTTGTTAAGTAAATTAGTGTGACGCTAAACCTTGCACGCTCAGCGTAAAAGCGATGATGGCGTTTTTTTTACATTAGAACACAGTAATTATATGTGATCTTGGTATTTTAACTCCCAGGAGGTAATTGGTGCACATCGTATCACACACCTATATTTCTTGAAAATAAGGCTTCAGCTTCCA
>SCLF01743219.1:0-13211 GCA_004367975.1 Mesochordaeus erythrocephalus | reverse complement strand
GATGCACAATAAAAAACTATGCAGGAATATGTAAAAATTATTTTCCTATCTTGTCTGTATCGGGCTCCACAGCCTGTCTAGAAAAGGGACGGTCGAAATGACTACGACCCGAAATAATAAACGTTTCAGGAATGTGTACATTTTCGTCCGTTATATTTTTTTTTCTAATTTGCTGGGATAAATTAATGATTTCCCATTCCTATACATAAAAGTTTTCGACAGCTGTATCAGATTCACTGGATTACTATAAATACTTCAGCCGTGCTATAAATCACTAACTAGCATAGCCTGTGAAGATCAATAATACATTTATCTTGTTATTCATCTATTATCAACTAGCTGTATAAACACAGTATTAAAATCTCAGATCACTTTCGTACATGTTATGAATAGGTCAAAGAGGTCACAATTAATTTAATAAGCTATAACACGTCTGCTAAAAGCGGTACCTCCCCCATATGTAAAGTGAAATCAACTTGTTAACGAGACTTAGCAGTCTGATAAAGTTTTTTGTTGGGATTCCGAATCTGGTTTCAGAATGCCCAAAATTACACGCCGTCGTACAGTTAACTCCCTCTAAATACAGTGGTTATGGTAAATATATTAGGTGGACGGAAAAAGGGCGTTGTTTAAAATAGGCGCCATCAAACCTACGGATGGTAATTAATATTGACTTAATTCAAGGACATGCGGAGCCATAAACGAATTGGCCAGATGGAAATTCCGTCTGCGATCGGACAATTTTTCCATAGCCACTGTAGTTGACTTTGCCCGTCCTGAAATATAGTTTAAACACAGTTCACTTAAATCATAATAAAATAGAAAGTGAAAAATTCGTGATTTTATCACTTTTTGAAAATTTGTACATTTTTGGCCTATAACTGGGTCACGTCTTAAGAATTAGGGGTCGGTCCTTTGAGAGGAATTGAAGCTTGAGTTATGACGGGTCGAATAAGCCCACTTTCGAGCCCATCCGACATACTTGACGAAATCACTTCCCCACCTCCACTTAACGGGTCTAAGAGAACATATATAAAATACCCTTAAAATTTGATATGTTATAGGGTCTGGCTTCACGATCAATGTTTTGCATTACCAAAAGTGCGTACAGTTGATTCTTCTAAAGTTTAGCTAGGGGTTTTCGGGGGTTAACTGTACGAATGCGTGTAATTTTGGACATTCTGAAAATAGATTCGGAACCGCAAGAAAAAACTCTATCAGACTTCTAAGTCTCGTGAAAAAGTTAGTTGCACTTTAAATCGTGGTGGGGGGCTACAGCTGTTGACAGACGTGTATAAGGGTATATACGAATATATGCGCAGCATATCAGTAACATAATACTAAGTACCAATTATATTTAACCTTTGTTATCCGCACTTGCGACTCTTTCTTCTTTTCTTCTTATTTTCTTATTCTTTCTCTTCTTTATCCACTAAACTTCCCTGTGCATACAATATAAATTTTAATGGTTTTTACAAAAATAAGTATAAAATATTTAGTTGGAAGTTTATATTGTTCAGGTTTTTTCATTCGTCCATTTGGTCATTCGTTTTTTTACTTGACCATTAGATCCATCCACAATCTGTCCTCCGGTATGTGTCAATACATTTGTGAAATGGCACGCGTTAGTTTAGTCCATTCCGTTGAAATGGCCGAGTAATTATAGTTTGGATATATTATTCAATGATGAGGTAAGTAGTGTATTGCCCATCAGGTTAGCTGTAATCTCGGTGGTTATCTAGAGATCCTAAGAGAAATCGAATCAAATCAGGGGCCTTTAAACTCCAGGCGCGTTGATATTAGGTAAGTCCATGCGAAAATTAGTAGATGTATTTTGCGAAATAATATTGAAACCAGTTTTCAATTTCATCGGATTGATTCTGGTCAAATTGTAATTCGATATCATGCCAGATTTGGGAACAACTTCCAGCAGCTGACTTTTCGTCGACTTATATTTTTGTGTTTTGTCCCAATTCATGGTCAATTAACTTCTTTAATTTTATCGACATCGTATTTATTTTTAGCGGTTTATACACTGAGAGTTTACTTATAGCCTTCTCGGGATACTGATCTCTGATTGGTTCGTTCTCACCTCCATATTCCTCATTAATATTTTCTTACCAATGTCTAATGTTACTTCCTCATATAACCGAGAGTAACGCACTCTAAACCTTGTCTTTTTCGACTTCTACTTGGTCGGTTATTGATACCCCATTTTTAGACCCCATTTTTAGATCGATTAAGAGGTTCTTTGGAGAGTAACCTCATTTTTACACTAGTTTTTAATAATCTGCAACGACTACCTTACATTTTCTGTAACTTTATTGTACTCATCAGCATGAAATAAAAAGTATTTTCCCAGCATTCTTTCTATGTGTGTGCCTGCTTTCTGCTAGAAATAAGTCATTTTAGCCATTTTTCCTCCTGTACTTCTATTGTACCTAGCCATGGGTTGGTTTCATTCCCAGGAATTGAAGCTCGAATTGTGGATCTGTTACTGGCTTGTCCAGTTAGATAAATCTAACGGTTATTATTATAAGCATTACTCCCAGGAAGCAGTTTAGCGGTATTTTTCCTGCCTCTAGATTATTCTTGAACGAATCATCCGCTATTAGTGTCTCTTCCGTGTCCATAAACAGTTTGTCATCTAAATATAACGACCCCATTACTCCTCGTCTCCGTATGTAATTTATAACGATGAGGTTTACCAGTTGAAAAATTGACGGGGATTTTGGCAGTCCAAATGCCATTCCAAAATATTTAAATTTCAGGTTTTCAAACTGAAATGAGGTCATTCTTCGACTGTCTTTATTATGTTTTAATAATTGGAAACTTCTCTTGTCATCTAGTTTACATAATCTGTCCTGTGACTTTATGACTTCGAGAATTTGTTGGAGTCCTTGCGGTACTGACTGCTCTTCCATAGCTTTTATAATTCCGCCACCGAAACATATTCTTGGTTTTGAGTCAAGTGCTGCTAGTACTAATGGAGTCTGAGGCTGTGTCGTTTCATGGTCCCTCATTAACGTGATAGCTCCTGTTTGTAGCTAATTTGCCAGTGTATTTACCACGAATTCCCTATTTTCTTGCAGCATCTTTCATCTGATTTAAATATAATCGGCTTTACTATATTTCCTGCGGGAGTAATTCATATCGGTATTTCTTTCGTTTTACTATACCAGTTTTCGAACGTTTCTTCCCTTTTATCCCAGAACAGTGCTTTCCGCAATATTTTAGTATTTAGTTGTTGCATCGCTTCTTCCGTTCGGTGAGTCTTTCTTTTCCGATTCAGCTTGACTTGTTCTTTCGTCATTTTCTTTTCTTTTCCTGTCTTTGATTCTTTCATACGATTCATTTTTTCATACTGTTTGTGTATGACTGTATCGGTCGCTATCTGTCCCTGATTCCAAATTTTTTCGCTTTTTCCAGGGTGATTGGTGCTACGTTTTCAAAGACATCAACCCTTCTATGAATTGCTTCGTATGCTTGATGTTGGTTTTCTCAAGCCTGGCATTTCCGGTATCATCAGCATTGCTATTTGCTTATAATCTGACAATATTCCTGCAAACAAATCTTTTTCATGTCGGAAATATAACTCTGCCCAGTTTGGATTCCGTTTTCCTTTTTGCTGTAATTCATGGAACCATTCCCACAATTTCCAGCCTTCTTTTAGCCATTGGTGATAGAATAAGGGTCCTTGTAGCTTCCCTTCTCTGCTCATTACCATCGCTCCTCTCCTGTTAACCGATCGGAATAACGGTGGAACGGATTTCAACGGTGTTAGGTAATCCAAAATCCATCTTTTTTCTTGAATTTTCATGAATTTGCATTTGGGTCCATAATACGGGGATTCTTCTTTCCCTTCATCTTCTACAATCCACACCGAGCATTCATATTGATTTCTTTCATCTTCCCTGCCTTCTGTTACCCTTGTCCAATGTTGCCATCTCCTAATGTTGACCTTTATTCTATGGTTTTTAACTTGTGTTCTAAATTTTACATTTAGTCTTTTCCAATACCTTTCTTATCTTTCTTACTGTTTTACTATTTTCTGATATTTTCCTGTGCTTTCACCATTTTCCGTTTTCCTCATCTGAAATTTTGTTTATTATTATGGGCCGAAAAGACTTTGTATAATCTGCACAGTTTTTTTTCTTAAGACTGCGAGTCTTCCCAATAAGACTAGCAGTCTTGCCCTTAAGATTTGTGGTCTTAGTGACTTTTTTACCAAGGCTTTATATATTATAAAATACTTTCTCTGAAGACTACGAGTCTTGTTAGTAAGACTGACAGTTTTTAAATCCCTTTCCTTTAATACTGCGAGTCTTCTTAATAAGACTAGCAGTCTTGCACATAAGACTCGTAGTCTTAGTGCATTTATCTCCAGGATTTCTATATTCTAAAAGACTCTTTCTCAAGACTACCAGCCTTGTTAGTAAGACTGACAGTCTTATACCTACCTTGTCCACTGAATCGTGTGGCTTCCAAAGGCTTTTTCATCAGCTGCAATGTCCGTTTTGCTTGCTCTGTTTCTTCCAACTGCATATAAATTACGATTCCTCGCAAATTCATTGCATTGTTAGTAAAGTCTTCTGAAGAGTAGCTTCCCGGTTATGACAGCATACATCTAATTCGATTGCAAGACGAATTATAGTAGAACAATTCTTCTACACATTGTTGTCTTTCTGTCACATTTGTGGTCTCCCACCATGTGTTTCCATCCTCATCATAGATCTGTTGTCTTATGTTCTTAAAGAACAGTTCAAACTCCACTTTCTTTTCAGAATGTCTTATTTTTTGCCAGTTCGTTTGTAAAACCTCCTCAGGAATTAGTGCGTCTTTATGCATTTTGCATTTGCATCTTTGCCCACAGCTATCTGGTTTTGAATGAGATTCTTGTGACGTTTTTGCCCAGCCAGTCTATCAGTCGTTTCCTTGTCCAGATTCGTGTTCATCAGCTCTGTTGACTGATATTTATGGTTTTCGAATGATTCCACTTTCGTCATTCTGTCACTAACCGACTTTTTTACCATCTGTATGATTGGTGGTTTTTCCTGTACTGTTTTCTTCGGTGATGAGGCAATGATGGTGTTTTCTTCCACAAATGTCTGGTCTAATGCTCCCTCTTCCAAGCTAATATGTTGCATTTCCGTTTGTAAAATTGAATCTTCCAAAACCTCCTCTGCCAAATGCACCGGATTTTCTTGCAGCTGAATTGAAATGCTTTTGCTCTTTGTTGGGACTTTTCCACCCGCTTGCTCAAATCCCATATTTGTTGCCTTAGTTTCTGAATGACTTCTTCCTGGTCATTAATTTGGGGTTGCTGATTCAAATGTATGTTTATTGCTGCAATCAGATCCTCAGCCAATTCACCTTCTCTTACTTGACTTGTTGCCAGTATGAGTCCATCGTTCGTGCCTTCTGACATCCATCTGGTTTTTATCAAGCTGATTATTCTCCAGATTTCCTCTTTGCCTTCATGACTCGTCATGGAATTTTTCTTCAGGTCGAACACATCTGCTATAAACCGCATATACTCTGCGAATTTTGCCAGAAAGTCGTCCATCATCCTTAAGTAATTTTGTTGTTGTGTATGCCGCTTTTCCTCTCATTGTTTAGAACTATTTGTCTCCTTTTTTTACCTTTGTAAGTCTGGTCGCAATCTTTCCCCCACGAGCTGATGTTTGTTTGATCGTGTCAGCCGGTTTGTACGCAATCAAGGTCTTTGCCGCGAGAATTGCTACAAGTTCCGACATTTCAAAAAGACCTATGCTCTTACTCTTAAGACTCGGACTCTTACTACCGTCTTATTCACTTTTTCTTTAAAACTTGAACCTTTTCTAATTTTACCCCTACAAAAATCTTGAATATCTACCAGAACGACTTATCCCCCTTTTAATTATATCTGTCTGTTACCTTTTTTGAAGAATAAAGGCTGTATCTGCGTCGTCTTGTGGTCGTACTTGTAAGGTGTTCAGAAAATTGATAATATTCGGTCTGTTTCGTTTTAATTGTGTTATCGTCAGTACCGTTTCCAGTTAGCTTTTGATAAACACTTTTTGTTGAATATTAATTATCAACTGTGGTCTATTTAGCTCGTTTCGATGTATATAAAGCAATTGACCACCTGGATTTAAGTAATTTGGGCGATAAATTTTGCGGGATTGTGATGGCCTTGAACCTGCGAATTATTCGTTTGATTTCCATGTCTGTACTTTCCCACTCAGAGAACCAATCTTTCGATTCTCTCTGTTCTTCTTGATCTGTTTGTCGAGTTCTCATTTTTACTGCTTCTTGGAAATGTATTTGTCGTATCTTTTCCGGTGCTATTTGTGAACTTATTTGTTTTGATCTCCTGAGCTTTGGCTGTTCTCTCGACATTTTTCTATCCCAGGTCAAGTTCTCGCTTGCCACTTGCACCCGAACTTTTATCATCTCATCCATTGCTATTATTGGAAAATACTTTTTCAGTTCCAATATGGAATTCATTTGTCTCACCGCTTTATGCACATGAATTCGATTTGGGGATTTTTGATTCAACTGTACCATTTCTTCGTTCCCATTTCCTTTTTCCAAACTTTCTTTTCACCGTTTTGGTGTATTTGGCGGCTGTGGAAACCGTTCCGTGCCGTTTTGTCCTATCCAGAATCCTGCCGGAATCCATGCTTGCCCTATTTGACCGCCTGGATCTTGATTCCACTCTGTTAAGGTCTTTAGTACTCGATCTGATAGTGCTTCCATTTTTGTCTGCGTAACACTATGGTCTTTTTTCCTCTTTGGTTCTTTTTGTAGTCGCATTTTCCAGTTGCTTCCAGTTGCATTTTTAGCGTGGTATCTCCCAAATGGTTTCGACCTGCCAATTCGAACAGATTTCTTTTTGTGTGCCCTCGCCAAATTATTTCTCTTTTTCACCTCTTGCCGATTTGACCAGAATCCCAGGTCGCCCACCAATGGTTGCTATTTTTTCTTTCCGTTTTTCAGTCTAGGTCTCATCTGATGAAAACTTTGGGTCATTCATCAATTCCGTGTTTACGATGTCTGGATAAATAATTATCTTAATCTTCAGCTCCTCTTGTCGATTTTTTGAGACGTAATTTTTGATCAGACCTCTCGGTAAGTCTTGCCTCAGCAACTTCGTAGCTCTACGCCATCGTCCTTGGTGTAATTGGCCGTGCTAAACCACACTATTTTGATCGCCAGTTCTTCCAAACGATTTCTATCTCTGTATGAATAACTTCTTTGTTTTCCGCTATGGCTTCCGATCTCTCCGACGCCTCTCTTTCCTAACAGTTGGGCCTTGCTAGCTGTTTTCTTCCTTTTTCAAGACTTCCGAGTTTTGTTCCTATGCTGTTCAGCTTGGCTATAATACTATTTATTTCTCCCGCATCAATGTCTCGAATTGTTTCCATTGATAAGTCCATGATTTTCTCATGATTATTTTCATCCACTTTTAGCATTTGTAAGAAATCAAATGGCAAATACGTGTGATCCATTTTATTCGTCCGATTTCGAAAGTCTTCTGTAGTCCCATCCAGTCTGTAATTATAATGTCTGCGTTCGAACTGAATCCAGCAAATATATTCATTGTGGACCATCGTCTTTTCCGGTGGTTTATAATACATCAGCGGTTTCTGGTTCTGAAGCGCCTGTCTCTTCGCTACGGTCGCATTTTTGTCCTTTGTGTAGGATATTCTTCCGTTGTCCGTTTTGAACGCCACCATTGGCACACTTCCCATCTTAAGGTATTTTTCAATCATATCTTCTGGCCAGTTTAAGCCTTTCTTATCATTCTCATCAATGTTTGCCGAGTAGCTGTTGTGGCCGGCTTGTTCCGGATTCAATAATGCCTGTTTTCTGCTATCCTTTTCAGCTTTTCTGCGAGGGTTTTCAACCCATCATCTGTGTTTTCCCCTAGGAGTTCCAGATCTCGCGAATATATGTCCGTGCATTCATCTATGTTCCAGCTTAGTAGCCTTGACTCCAGCGACTGTATCAACTGAAACAGGGTTTTGCGTCTGTAACGTGGATTTTCTGACAAGTTAAGAAAATATTATGCAATGACGTGTATTATTTTCCAATCTGTCTCAGGCCCATATCCTCCTGCCATTCACTTGTATATACGTGTTCTTCTTGTGGGATCTGAAAAAATATATCCAGTGCTAGTTCTTCCAACCTGATTGTGAACCTGATTGTGAATTTCTTCTATTATATTTATCCTTTTTCATCCATTTTTCTACCTGAAAATGTATACGTCTTCATCTATTCCACCTCTAACTTCCTCCTCTCTTTCTTCCCGAGAAAGAAGATCTTCCCGTCCAAGGAAGATCCCTCCTTTTCCTCCTTCCAGTCATTATTTCTCATTCTGAGTCTCCTTAATTCTTTTAGGACGTCTTCCGAACTTGGAAAATCCTCCAGTGGTCTACCTGGATTGTCTTCTAATCTTTTCCAAGCAATCCATACCATCTTTTCTAGTACTATTTGCTCCTGTCTACTGACTGTTTTCACCGCTTGGAACGCTTGTATGTGATAACGTATCCAACTGTTTCCAACTTTTTCCATCATCTGTAATATGTGCTTTTGCTAGATAACGTTGTTTCTCTTTTCGCAATAATCCAATACGACGCCTTTTTTAGTGTATTTGCTAATTGTGGACTGATCAGCCTTCTCGATTGTGCTTCCCCAATTTTTTTGTGTATTACCACTGTGAGGACTTCGTGTTCCGGTATGGACAATTCCAGTTTTGCTTTTCCTGGTTTGCCCATCTTTCCACATTATTGTGTTGCGATATTGCGGTGTCTAAATTACATAATACTACGAGTCTTATGTCTCATATTAGGTGAATATGATTACGCCCCAGCCCCAGCGCCATAGCTTATATAATTTTGGAATTACGTGTTAGATTTTAACCAGCTAAGACTTACAGAAAGAAATAGCGCCATAAAGATATTTGAATGGGGTTTATCGTGCGTTAAGGTGAATTAGACACCTGCATATCACTAGCGTGAGTTAACTATAACGTTTTATGATATGTGATTGTTGATTAGCTTTATTTTTTAGTTATTAAGTTGCTTAGCGTATTTTGATTTGAGCACCTGTAAGAATTTCATTCGCCAATAACAAACGCATACAGTAGTTATATATACAAATAGTTTGTATATATTTTATTTATTATCATACTTATGTATTATTATTATTTAACCTCACTGTTATAACGCAGTAATAAATAAAAATAATTTGCAAACCTTTATTACCTCATTCATTTGCATCGCGATTAGTGTGTTTCGAAAAGGACGGTGATATAGATCTGTCTCATTGACCTTTACGCGCGATAAAACCCTATATTTTTTAAAGATTAATTTCCGCTAGAGGTCGTCTCGTGCGACGGCTTGGTGTGAATCGCGATCCAAATTAATAAACTTCCGCTTTTCAGCTGTCACTTCGGGCGGTACCTTTGGTCTACAAATAGTTGTAAAAAATCCCACGTCCAATTTAAGGAGGGAGTAGCACGGGTCAATCAAACATTCCGGGGCGAATGAAAATACGCTAAGCAACATAATAACTAAAAAATAGAGCTAATCAACAATCACATATGTCATGAAACATTATAGTTAACTCACGCTGATGATATGCATGTGTCTAATTCACTTAACGCACGATAAAACCCAATTCAAATATCTTTATGGCGCTATTTCTTGCTGTAAGTCTTAGCTGGTTCTAAATAATATCGATATTAATCCGTAACATTAAATTATGGTTTAACAGACACGTATCCAAACTTATCAAACTACATCAATTAATCTGATAATTATACCCATAACTCATCTAATAAATAATCTAGTATTTGACTAAGTAATCAAATATGGCCGAGATTAGCTTACATAAATTTGCCTGTAAAATGTGGCACAAACGTCTGTTCCTCACAAAAACCTGCCTCATAAAACATTTCAATCGTACGCCGATAACGTGCGGTATTCATCAAGAAATACTTTAGTTGACGATTGTGTTCGTCGAATAAGGACTCTAAACTTTCAATATTCTGGAATTTCTGGAATTTCTGGAATTCTGGAATTTATGTAGTACCATGTAAAGTCATAAAAATTGTCCGATCGTGGATGGAATTTCAGCCTGTCTAATTCGTTAATGGCGTCATTAGGTTTGGAATGAAGTCACCATTAGTTACGATTCGTATATTTGATCATGCGCCAATTGATCAGCGCCCAATTAATGGACCTAGATTCCGTACACCTAATATCAACGCGCGTGGAATTTAAAGGCTCGTAACACTCCACTGGTGACCGGAAACGCTGGAGAACCAGACTGACTTCACTATATCCATAATTTGGTTCATTTTGGTTCATCTTTGTATTTGCTATTTGAGCCATTATTACTTAATTGTTGCTGGTGAATCAGGTAAGGAAATAAGAAAACAAGGTAAGGAAATAAGAAAACAAAAAAGCAGGTCTCGATGAGGTCTCAAGCTTTATCGAGACCTGCTTTTTTGTTTTCTTATCTCAAATAGCAAATACAAAAAGGAACCACTCTTGCCAAATTATGGATATCCCAAATCAAGGAACCGATGTCTCTCAGCTGACAATGATTTTAAGCCAAAAAATGTTGTGTTTAGGAGGCAGGCTCTGATAGTGTTTTTATCTGGTGGTTCTGAATCTGTTTTCAGAATGTCCAAAATTATACTCCTTCATACAGTTAACCCCATCTAAACACAAAAATGAGTCGAATTTAGTTGATTTTGACCGTCCTGAAATATGGCTTTAACGCAGTTGTTTCGAGTCAAATTTTTAGTGAACAAACTTTGCGATCTTGGCATGTTTTCTAAATCAGAATAAAATCGAAAAGTGAAAAATTAGTGATTTTGTCACTTTTTGAAAATTTGTACCTTTTTCGGTCCATTTTTTGGCTTGTAACGGGTCACGTGTTAAGAACTCGGGGTCGGTCCTCTGAGAAGAATTGAAGCTTGAGTCGTGACGCGTCGCCCACTGCCAAAGTTGACCGTTCTTGAGAACATTCGACTAAGCTGATTATATTAATTGTGCGCTCTTCTAGGCGTCTGAAGTTAACTCCTGTGAAGTTAAGGGCCTAGAAAGTATCATTACAGTAATACACGCACGCATTGGCCTAAAAAATAAAATAAACGAGGATAAAATGGTTAAAAAAGTATTCTTGAACGATAGAAAGTTGGACATGGTCAAAGATGACATGGTTCTTCTTACGAACGAACGAAGCAAAAGGAAAATTTTAGTGGTGAAATTTCCTGTGGATACCCTGTAGGGACAATGTCATCGGATCTTTTTTCCCATCTCAAGCCAAAATTGAACACTAGATTCCGTTGAAATTTTGAACAAGTAAAGCTATGCTATCTGGCTCTTTAACCGTCACGAAACAAAACACCAATGTTGTGCCACGGACGCCTAAAATGGCATTTTTCGGATACTAGGACACATGCTATCCCCAATTTACCCCTCTGACCCCGGGTCAAAAACTTTCGGGACGACTTTTAAGCTTATCGCCACTTTCGATCGGGCTCTAGAGACTAATCGAATGTTTTTCGATTATTTATTTCAGCGTGTTGTTGTTGTCTGGTGCTTCAGCGTGTTGTTGACGTGGCAATAATTGTCCCACATCGTATCGTGGGCAATAAATATTGAGTATCGTGACGGATAACTACATTGAATTTGATCGTAGCAAACATTAGTTTTTATCCAGTTGTTTCGAGTTAAGTTTTTAGTGAACATACTATGGGATCTTGGCATGTTTTGTAAAGCATACTAAATCGAAAAGTGAAAAAATCGTGATGTTGTCACTTTTTGAAAATTTGTACTTAGAACTCCCATTCTTGGCCTATATCTTGGTCATGAGTTAATGTATCAAATACCATTAAAATTTGATATGTTATAGGGTTTGACTCCACGATCAAAGTGTTACATTACAAAAGTGCGTACACTTGTTTCTGCTCAAGTTATGGGTGTTGGCAATATTGTGCCATATTGTATCGTGAGCAATATATAATTTTGTATCGTGACGGTTAACGAATTAAAATTATATTAATATGGCTCACCGATAAAGTATGAAAAATTATAATGTAACGGTTATACATGCGAAATTTCATTCAATGGTTAAATAGCTCAAGCTATTGGTAAATAGCCGAATTTCTCTTACCGCACCACGGACCACCTGAACGCACCACTTTTTTTCGCCAAAGGTGGTGCGCGAAGGTGGCCTCTGGTGTATTTGTAATTTTATTAACCCTACAATTGGTAATAATCCTCTAATCTCGATAGCTTTACCATATACTCAATAAAATATACTTTTATACATGATAGGAGTGTCATTATGTATGCCAACAAGGATACCCAAAGCAAATTAATTCGTGTGTTCAGGTTATCGATCTCTACAACTGCAATGGATTAGACCATCTTAGTTGTATTGAAATGTATTTTAGACATTGAACGCGGTCACATTCCTATATAATATAACCTGGAAATGCCGAACAGAATAAATAATATTATTTCAAGTAATTCACAAACGATGAAATCAACTTTACAACCGAACATGTGGCCTCAACAAGCCTATGTTTTGTCGGCTAAACTATGGCATTTCACTTGCGGTCAAAAATGTTAGTCGGTCGGTACCCTAAATTAACTGCAATGAAATTCTAGGGGAGTGCTGCTCGATGTTTTCCCTCTAAGAGCTCAATTTTGAACGTGCCATTTCCTAAGTACCCATAGATACCTATATTTTGAAGATAATTTTCTACCAATGATATTCACGGGAACAATTTGGTGCATTCCTGATTCAAAATAGTCAATTCCTGGTTTTCGCTGACACTTCCGGCTGTCCGCGTTCAATTAAGGTAGGGGTGAGTGTGATTGTGGTGAATCAAACAATCAACCACGTCTAAGGAATTACATATGCTACAACCGGTTCTCTCCCTATTATGTAAAAATAGCATACTCATTGACCAGTTTTTCTCGAAACTGAGCGGAGCTAGGTCAGAATGCTCGCCCGAACTCCCCCCGAAATTCCACGCCCCATCTTTTACGGGGTCGTAGTCGAACGGGCCCGAGCTTTTCTAGACAGGATGTGGAGCCCGATACAGACAAGATTCTATGGCGAAGCAAAGCTATCCCTAGTTTTTGTGCCGATTAAACAACCCGTCTGTAGTCAAATAATGACTTTCCACCTCAAAGAATGGA
>SCLF01743108.1:0-13214 GCA_004367975.1 Mesochordaeus erythrocephalus | reverse complement strand
ATGATATAAACAAGTAATAGAGAGAATCAATTTAAGCGGTTCAATTAGTACTTTCACTTTAACCCGGAAACATATCAGAATGAGACGTATTTTGGGGGAATTTTTTCCCCAGTACTTCCGGTCACGGTACCTAAAAATTTTTTTGAAAAAACAGTGCGGCGTAAAATTCTAGGGGGGGGGTATGAGGGCTCTCAACTCGATTGGATGGAAGCTGAAGCCTTATTTTCATGAAATATAGGTCTGTGTAGGAGTTAAGTTACCTAAAATATGCGCAACAAAATTCTAGGCGGGAATGCTACTCAACGTTTTCCTACATAAGGCACAGCTGTCTTAACTCGTAAAAAACTAAATTTTTAAAAGTATTAATTCCTAAGGACCTGGAGATACTTACATTTTGTAAAGATAGTTTTCCACTAGAGGTCGTCTCGGGCAACAATCTGGTGTGATTCCGATTCAAAATAGCCAACATCCGGTTTTCAGCTGTCACATCCGGCGGTAATTCCGGTCTAAACATATCTCCAAAAAATCCCACGTCCAATTTAAGGGGGGGTCAGTAGGGGTCAGTAGGGGTCAATCACACATTCAGCCACGTCTAAGGCCTTAAAAACACGGTCCATGACAAAAAACATAGATGTCAGGCCTGGAGATCAAATCGTCTATAGCCTGTATGGAAATTTTAGGCCATTTCTAGCCATATTTTAAAAGTACAGATAGGCTATAGTGCTCGAAATCTGTTCCTAATTTTTTTTTAAAAGAAAAAATTGGTTTTGTAACCATTAGAGCTGCTGTGTACCGAGCCATTAAACCATTTGTCCCAATTATTTTAAACATAACAAAGGGCGTTCCAATATGTATTAACTAGGGATCGATGGTCCAAGCGTTGATTATGATTCGTGGTGTGACCTAATATTTCAAATGATGTCTGGTTCGCAGGATACGATGGGAGGTTCCAATGATAGTACGGTTAGGCTTATGTAATAAATTTCAATTTTAACTACTTGAGGGACAGACTATTCGTCGAGATTATTATATGTTTACTGTGATGTCGTTAAATTTGCAGTCTTATATATTTGACTGGTTCTTAATCAAATGATTGCAATTGGAAACTTGAATGTTTACATTTCTAATGGTAAACCTTTGATTAAAAAATATTCATGAAGTCTCAGCAGAAGTCAAAAGCAGCTGACTAAATATCGGTGACCGATGGGTCGAAACTAAGTTTCGATCCCCAGATTTTCATAGTAACATAAGAAGTTCACTAAAGTTAATTAATATTACGCTTAAATCGTATAGTAAGAAATAACATATGTGTTATTAAGCTAGGTATACAGAATTTTTTGGATTTCTAGGCAGAATATTATTTGAATGAAATTTCGCGTGTATAATCCTTACATTATGATTTTTCATACTTTATCGGTAAGCAATATTAATATAATTTTAACGCCGTTAAATAGCCAGATAGTATAGCTTCTCTCGTTCCACATTTCAACGGAAAATATTTTTCCATTTTGCCTTGAGATGGAAAAGAACAGCGGTGGATATTTTGTCACTAAAGAGTATCCACAGGAAATTTCGCTCGTGGTATCCACTGGTTAAGGTCTTTTGGTCCGGCATGACCCACAATTTTAGTTTACTTTATTCAATCTTGCAGACTTGTCACTTTTCCAATTGCGTGAAACGGAACCCTATCGTCAACTGAGAGGTAAATATACAATTATTGGGTGTTGTCCATCGTGTCGAATCGTATTTGAAGCGATCGCATTGCAGCCATTTGACACACCCCTCGGGGTGTTGCCCATCGGGTCGAATCTCATCGCTCTATTTTCGCGTAATTAGAATCCTACACACGCACCAATTTAACAACCTGTATATTTTACAAATTGGAAAACAAAATTATTTTGAACAGTTTAAAAGTAATATCCTCCATTTTACAGCATTGTGTTTACCAAGCCATCTATCTACCTCCCTAAATACGCCGAAGATACAAATTTATTGGCTGGACGGATATGGGAGATAGAAGAATTATTTTCCACGAATTTGGAAATTCGAAAAAATGGACTTGCATTAATAGAAGTAATGAATCGAAATAACTCGGTCCGGATAGTTGGTGTCGTAGGTTCAGATTTAAATAGTTGGCACTAATGTAGTTAACTGTTCTATCTGGTGGACGATAGAGTTATTACCAAGGCTTTTGATTTTTGGGTTTTTGAAGAAGTTTGATTAGGTTTGCACCGAAAAGAAAAAGTTATGATTCAAACGCCACCGTCAAATAACTAAGCGGTAGACCGAGCCAACCCCTGCGTATTTAGGGTTTCTGCAAAAACATTAGTTTTGAACCTGTAAATGAAAGTAAAAAAAAGTATTTTCCATAAACAGTTGACACGGATAGGAAAAACGTTTTCGAAAGTATGCTTGGAAGGAAGAAGTTTATGGTTGAAAACGACTGTAGAGTAAAACAAATAAGCCCCGCAAAGGCCCTCTATAAGCAAAAGCAGTGGGAGTGCTTTCCCGTACGATTATTTAACGTAGCAGACCACCTATAGAGGCACGAGACGAGGACCGGGAGTTGGAGGAGGAACAAAGAGTGAAGTCAGAGGAAAGAATGAAAAAACGGATGAGCAGTAGATGAAGAGAAGACGGATAAAGGCTTTTGAAAACATATAAGCGCGAAAATTAATACTTAGTACTCAGGAAGGGGGGGAATACAGTAATCTCAATGTACCAGTATCTCTTGAAGTAGCCCTCTTCTGTCTTGTTGTTCGCCTTATATAGTCTTCTATTCTCTTCTAGAACCATGACTAATCATGAGTCATTGATCGGTGTGATCTTGGTGCTGTGATGTCATTGGCTGGTGTACCATAATGTCATCTGTGACGTCATGCTGTGCTATGACGTATGGCTTCATGATGTTTCATGACGCCACTTAAGTGATGACGTAATATCTCTTCTTGTTTGTAGCCGGTGACGTAATATAAGCGATGAATGGTTTGGTCTTTTTACTCTGGCGTTCGGGTTGATGTTTTAGTGTTCTCATTGCATTCAGGTCTTGATTAGCGTTCGTATCTCTGGGATACCCTGCCTTGGTTTGTATCGATATGCTTGGTCTTCCATATCGCGTTATATCTTTCATTGGTTGCGGGGTTCTGTATTTCTTCCGTCTATTTCGATCTTCGTGTGGCGTGTCTTATTAGTAGATGCTTCTGGCTGTATTTACAGTATGTTGCAAGGACTGTTGCCCATGTACCGAATGTCGGGGCATCAATAATTAGAAAAAGGATTATTTGTCATTTTTAGTTTCACGTTCGTTCATAAGTCACGGTCGAGGATTAGCCTGACATCGGTGCACGAAAGTTCTAGGCGGAAACGCTGCAAAACCGCCCGTCTAAAATACAGCTATCCTAGTCCTCCTGCAAAATTTAGCGACTGCGCTTCAGACACATGGGAACTCTGTGGCAGGGAGCATGTTCGCTAAGCTATTTTAACCACTATTCGCCAAATAGTGATCAGAGTCCCTTTGGTGTCTTTAGGTCATATAAGTACATGTATCCTGGTCTCGACAGTATTATGTTAAAATTCTATGGCCGTAGAAAATGTATGTTCAACACATTTTCAACGCTCAGTTTGGACGCTCTGTACTGTCACCAAATGAGAACATGTTATGCTTTAATCGTGAAAAATTTCAAAAAATTTATAATTCATGGTTTTCGAAATATATTAATATGTAATACACGGTCGTCAGATGAGGAATGGTTCGAAAAACGCGAAATTGTATCTCTGTGATTAATCGGTTTAATGAGCAATTTATGTGTAACTGATGATTTGCTTCGAGCAGTGTTCAAAAGGTGCACGAAATGATATTCAGTACGAATTTATTATTCTTCCAATGCCGTTAGTAGTTCTGCATCTAGACGCTGCCTGACGATTAAGCCGGTGTTGCTGTTATCCGAAAAATCTGTCTATATTGACGGCCTGTACATAGTGTGGGATTGTTTCAAGCAACACAGACATGTAGAACCTGTCGTTAACAGATCTCTGAATGGCTGGGTTACTCGAAAACACAATTTCTAGCGGTCTGCTAATTTAATTTTTATGTGCATACAGGGGAATTAAACAGTCGGCTTTAGTCTGTATTTCCATATTGTCTCCCATTGAGTTCCATTCGCATAACCTGACTGGATCGCTGTAGCTTAATGTTTTAATTAGAAAACATTTATACTGGTATTATCTAGGTCTTACGAATCAATTGTTAAAATACCTTCCTAAAATTCATTCAAAAGGTTAGACTATTTTCTGTATTATATACGTATTTATGTACGTATTTTATCGAAGTTTTAAGATTAACTACATTACTTCGTAAGGATGAAACGAAGCCTTTATACGTTTTAGACGACTTTAACAAAAGTGCTCTAGAAGTGGGTGAATGTTTGATTTACCTTGTTAGACCTTCATATGTCGTTGATGCACGATAAAGGGAGCAGCGAGCAGAGCACGGGTAGTTGGACTCCGTGAATTCGGAGATGTCTTTTATATATGCATGTATCCTATTCCAAGACTAATTGAATGCGCTGTTTTCGGCAAGTGCAATAGTAAAGATTAACCATAAGGCCACGAGGTTCAGAAAACGTGTTTCCTATATTGAAACTAGAAAATGAGCTACAAAAGTGGCAGTTGATGGAATGTAAAATTCGGTAAAGTTTTAAGCAATAGGGTGTGCCCTAAAAACAAGCGAAAATGGAAGTTTTTAAATCATCCCGATTCATTTTACCATTTCTTGGATTACGATTTTCATGGATGAGGAAGCTCCGAATGAAGATAATGGCATATTTACACATTTTGCTTAATTCTGTGTTAGTAAACATCCAGTTTAAAGTGACTTTGAGCTTACCTAAATTTTTGTGTATTCAGTCGTTCTGGAATCGTATAGTTTGTGCTTGTCGTCGCAAATTCTGTATATATTTAGGTACTCTAAAATTCGCAACTTGTGACGAACAAGTAGTGTATCGATGTTTTTACCTACACCATATTTCGGGTCTACTAGACATGCATCCCCTAAATGCGAACGGTTTCCCCTGCGTGACACAATATTTAATTGGTGCGTTTATTTCCCATGTAGGCGTAGTAAGCATAGTAGTAGACGTGGAAGAGACCGTGATAAGGGATGTATGTGTCTCACGTTCACACACTTGTTCCCAGGCTAAATGGAACACATGTATGGGGATGAATGGTGATCTGTATGTGGATGGAAGTTGCAAGGAAAGCATATAACTGGTTACAGGGACATTTGGAGGCAACAGGTCTCTATTGAGATTCTGATACCCCCTGCTTCAATGCAGAGTGTCTTCAACTGCCCGCCAGGTGACATTTTTCTGTATGTTTTCTCTTCCTTTCCTTTTTTGATGCATTCCCTTATGTGTTTGGATACGCATTGAATACGATTGATGATTATTGGTTTCAATATTATTTTGTAAATTGCGTTTTATATTCGTTGGTTAATTGGACGTCATTAGGTATGAAACCGGCCCATTGTTTAGTGGGTTGCTAGAGCCGGGATCCATGTTGGCTGTTCCGTAATAGCTTAAAGTGGCCACGTTAGGTACATAGTTAAATGGCGACTTAGGCCATACCTGGTGAGATCGTGGGAAATATAGTGGTTCTCTGTGACTGTCTGATGTGACATTTTAAATTATGGAAAATTATGAGGGTAACTGTCATATATAATAGGTGAACTTGGCACGTACAGTAACCGATAGGTGGCCCATTACCGGTGGCTTATGTCGGTTTCATGGGTAGCAGAGTAGATTTGTTGTTAACTAATATAATACCAGCAATTATAGAAGCCAAGTTCAATTAGTGTAGTATTAAATATTGGAGAAGGTCTGGGATAATTTGTTTTTCCAATAGGTCCGATTTTCGTCTTTCAATTTTTGACCGTTAGCGATGAAATCTCCGCGGGAGCCGTGCACGTGGATAAATAACTGTCAAGTACCAATTTGGCGGAAGTACCCTGCAACCGGGTACTTAGGCGCTTAAACGACTCTTCAACCAATTTAGTAGTCGTTTTGAATACATTGGGGATACGTTTTTTTGCTGCTAACAAACGTCGGAAACTCAACGGTAGACGTTCGTTTTGGGATACGTCCTTATTATTGTCATTTACTTTGCTAACAGTTTTTGTAGAAGAGTCTTTTCGAGGGAAGTCTCCGAAATGGCGTGTTTTTTATGAGGACAGGAAGTTCGAGTGAGGGTTTCCGGGCAAGAGGTGGTATATATTGTCGCCATCGTTCAAAATCAGTGAGAAATTGTGCCTCGTTTAGTATACTTGTGACCGTTTTATTGTTCGGAAAGAGGGTTAAAAGTTTTGAGAAATTTGTGTGGCATGTAGATTTTAAAAAATTTGAACACAAAATTTAAAAACATAAATTTTAAACGTTTCGAATTTTTATGTATGTTTTTTTTAAAACATCGGAATTTTTTTTATACTATAGATTAGTAGTGGTCTTCTAGAAGTTACGCGTGTACCACATGCATACGCTAGGCACGTGCACGCTGGGCATTTTCAAACGTATGCTGCATGGATTTAGTTTGGTCCAGAAACTTGTGTGGTCTTGGTTTAGTAACTTGATCTAGTAAAATCGTGTAGACGAAAAAAATTCACATGAGCAACTTGTGAGTTTCCTAGTTTATAAGCCAGCCATCTGCGGGAACACCTGCAATCCCAGTGTTTGCACACGGCATAGAGCCATGTCAGTATACCACCCAGTCGCTTGTGGGAATCTGTGTCTTTAATTCAAAAAGAAAATTAAAACGTTGTCGAATAGCGCAACTAAAAAAGATATAACAAAACAATTTTGAATAATAAAAAAAATTGTTCGAAAAAAGAGCAATTTCGAAAACGAAAAATCATTTTTGAACTATTTTAATAGACTCCTTACTAGACTTCAATATCTTATGTCAATAACTCGCGACCATCAAAGATGATTCCCAATTTTAACGAGAATTGTAATACAATAATTACAAATGAACTGAATAATCTATGTTATCCGTAACTTGAATAAAATCCATCCGAGAAATAATTAAGGTTTTCACATGCGTTAGTAGCATGACACTTCAAAATAAGAACCCTAGTAAGAACACTAGGGGTAATAAGATCACTGCACGGTTGGATATTTCTTGTGATCTATGAGTATATACAAGCAGTATAAAACTTCACGAGTTATAATAATATATATCACAATATTCGTGAGAAATATCCCGGAAAAATGCCTGGAAAAAATAATTAAGAAAATGTACAGACACTTCGTTTGTAAATGATCAATTTACCAGAAATTGGGACGAAACACAAAAATTTAAGTCGACAAAGAAATAGCTGCTGCAATTCTTGCTAACATCGGCGTAATATTGAAACATGGATTTGTCAAGCTGCTTTCAGAAAAACCAAAACTGAACATTCATAAATGTGCCGAATCAATCCGAAGTAAACTTTGGCCAGAACCAATCCGATGAAATTTATTGATTGAAGATACGATTGAAGATAACCAGTTTCTATAATGTTTCGTAAAATACCTTTAACAATTTGAATGTTAAAACATAGTAATTAATCATTTCTAAATATTAGGGTTAAAATATTTCGCATGGACTTCAATTCCGTACCCCAATATTAATGCGCGTAGAATTAACAGGCTCCTGATAGATTTCATTCAAATCGGACAATTTCTGCGACTTCACCGCGTTATAAACATATTAACCCGTAAATGAACACAAAAAACTAAACGTTCGTTGAGAGGGCGAAACAAAATAGAATTAATACACACCACCGTCGGCAAAAATGGCAATCGCCGAAATTTGAACGTTGTGCTCTCTAATGGTGGACAGCGGATTACAAATTATTCTTGGGTTTCCCGGAGCCACGGCTCGACGACAAAATCCACGACCGGCAGTCCAACCCAAGGCACTGTATAATTTGGATAACCTTACCTAATAATGGTCCTTATAAATTCTCGTAACTAGAATGTGATATACGCATTTTCCTTTAATTTAACAACCCGTATATTCTGCATATTGGAAAATTGTGAAAATTTCACAATGGAAGCACGAAGTCTTAGCTTTCGTGAACTTCCCTTCTGTGTTTGGATACGCATTGAATACGATTGAAGATTATTGGTTTCAATATTATTTTGTAAATTGCATTTGCTTATGCACATTTATATTCGTTTGTTAATAAATTATTAATAGACATTGTTTTTACAGTGACTTTGGATGCACCCAGACTGAAAAGAAAATCGAGATTTTTAAATGTCTGATTTCCCCTCGAAACTGGACTCATTCGACGCTCACGGATATCAGCTACCTTCATTTTCATAAGATTGACCCCGAATTCCTAGCCCGTTATGTAGTTATAACAATCAAAAGTAAAAATGTGATTTTAGGAAGTATGTGCGGTTTCTTTGAAGGTGTGCCTATTTGACGCGTCACGGCTCCAGCCTCAATTCCTCTCAAAGGACCCATCCCGAATTTGTTTTACACGTTACCAGGTTATAAGATGGGATTTATAAAGTACAAATATTCAACTAAGCACGAATTTTTCACATTTCGACTTTGTTACGATTTAGAAAACATTCCAAGATCCTGAAGTATGCACCGTTAAAATTCGTCTCGAAACATCTTGCGTAAAAACTAAAGTTTGTGGATGTTCAAAGTAAATTCGTCCATTTGTTTACAATGTGATTTTTCGATGTCCATAGCTTAAAAACAAATAATGGCAGTATGGAGTATGATACGGTCTACAATGCTCTTTCTTGCTTGTAGTCAAGTATCAAAAGTTTTATTTAATTTTCTTTTATTTTTATACTCAATTTTTTACAGAAAAGTTTGTGGTAAAAAAGAGTAATATTTCTCTCTTCGCCTTTCTATATATAGGCCTGCAGCCGCCTCAGGCTATCGTTCGAACCATTGCAGCCAATCAGCCATCAGTTTCGGAGGTCTCCAATTTCTTTAATTTCTTTAATCTTCTCACTTTTTTTCTGTTTCGATAGACCTCCCCTTAGGTCCCTCGTTCTTCTTCCGTCCATTCTTTCCTACGGTTTCAACGTGCCTCAATCCATCTCGACCAAATTCCAGCCACTGATCGACTCACTCATCACAAAGTGCAAACGAAACAGCGAGACAAAATCTATATCAACCAAATTCCAGCTCGGCTCGCCACTGATCGACTCATTCATCCAAAATGCAACCGGAACAGTGAGGCAAAATCTATATCAACCAAATTCCAGCTCCGCTCGCCACTGATCGACTCACTCATCCAAAGTGCAACCGGAACAGCGAGACAAAATCTATATCAACCAAATTCCAGCTCCGCTCGCCACTGATCCACTCACTCATCCAAAGTGCAACCGGAACAGCGACACAAAATCTAAATCAACCAAATACCAGCTCCAATCGCCATTGATCAACTCACTCATCCAAAGTGCAACCGGAACAGCGCGACAAATTCCATATCTACCAAACTCAATTCGTTCTGCTTAACGTTAGTATAACTTGTGCCATCAGTTTTTCAATAGTTTTTTTTTCAAATCGCAGGCCGTAGCACGCAAATACTGATGATTTGGGAGAGACAAAGTCAGCACTACTTACATAATGACTTGGGCGACTTCCAAAGTTTCTAAAATCCCACGCAACCTCTGTGACAATGTGCTTAAGATTCGTTGACTTGGAGCAAAATCTGCGTTCGATCACATAAATCAATACACTGTCGGCGACTCATCCACGTGTAGTAGCGAGCAATATATACTCTAACCATATCTTCAAACCAAGACCACTCCGTGTAGAAACCCACACCGGGTAGGAGAACATACATCGAACCAATTCGGAAAATACCAACTTGTTCACTTTGGACGCCGGCGCACCTCTTATATTGTGAAAAAAAGTGGTACCAGGGTGCAGAAACAGCTTTTGTCTGCATAGCTGCCGAACCTGATGTCCAATCTCGCCAATTTTTCTTTCATTCTGTTAAGGAAAAATCTCGAAAAACCACTGAGGAAAAATCGAAAGTCCCGAAAGTTTCGAAATCACCCGAAATTCTCGGTACCATCGATAGAACGCGATGAGGCGAATCCAACGATGTCATTACCTACTCGATAGCGGCTTTAGAAGTAAGGTATAACGAAAATACTGAAATTTTCCTATTTAGGTCCACCAAAAAAAGACTCAAAAAGAGAAAATCTCCAAACGCCCAAATTGGTGGTTATTTCGATAGAGTTCGTCGAAGCGAATCTGGTGTTAAGCACCGTGCATGCCAATGTCATAGACACCGAAGATATGGGGGTTTGAAAATTGGAAATTTCGATTTTTCACAAAATTATTTTTCGAAATATGCTCGAAAAAATTCGGAAGTATAGTGATATCGATAGAACAAATCCAACGATGCCATTGTCTACTCGGTAGCTGCTCTAGAACTAGAGTTAGAACGAAAATAGTGCCGTTTCCCTAGTTTGGCCCACTGAGGAAAAATATACTAAAAAGGTAAAATTCACCGGACCACCCCAATAGTATTCGCGTTTGATAGAGCTCGTCGAGACGAATCTGGTGTTAAGTAGCGTGAATGCCATTTTCATCGACACCGAAGATATGGAGGCGAGATTGGACATCAGGTTAGGCAGCAGTGCAGAAAAAGCTGTTTTTGGACCCTGGTACCACTTTTTTTCTCTATATAAGAGGAAACAAATTTTTGTTTTCCAAATTTCTGTTAATCAGTACGTGGCGTGCTTGATTGGCAGTTTAAGCATATAATTAGCACTCTATGTGTTTCAAGCGGGCAAATGGTGGTTATTGAAAATGTTGGTTGTGTGTTCGGCCGGAGTATGATTTTCTTATTTGCGACAAACGTGTTGAATCGACTATTATGTAAAAGGGTTTTGCCAGGTGCTACCACATAGTGGAGCGCGGTTTTTACTCCGGAACACTAACTCAGGAAGTATATGATTATAGACGGTGCGCGGCGTTGAGAAACTTTTGGAAGTCGTTAAAGTCGCCGATATAAGTTAACAGAAGGAGAGAATTGGTTGATATGGATTTGTGTAGCTGTTTCGGTTGCACTGTTTGGTGGGTGAGTCGGTGAATGGTGATTTGAAGTGGAATCGGTTGATATGGATTGTTTGTCGCTGTTTCGGCTGCCCTGTGTGGTGAGTGAGTCGATGAACGGTGCGCACGAGTGTTATAGACACAGAAGTATGGTCCGAGAATACAAGCTGTAAAGGGAGGTCAAGAAAGAAAATCCGAAATCGGAGCATCTTACGAGAGTTCTAACCTCGTAGGTGGTCTGAAAGAAATTGGAGACCTACGAGGCTGATGGCTGATTGGTCGCAATGGTTCGAACGATAGCCTGAGGAGATTTGCAGCTCTATATATAGAACAGCGAAGAGAGAAAAGTACTTTTTTTACCACAAAGTTTTCTGTAAAAGATGTAGAAGTATAAAAAATAAAAGAAAAAAAAATTTGTGATACTTGACTACAAGCAAGAAAGAGCAGTGTAGCTTCATCTTGGCTTCATCTTAGTTCGGAATTAGATTAATATCCCTTTAAACGTTAATTACATCATTTTTGTTACTAACCTTTATTCGGGAATACATTTCAAGCTCTCAGGGGCATAGCGCCGCTCCAACCCACACATCATTGCCAAATTTGAGAACACTACCGTAGGTAACGAAAATAAGGTAGTTTGTTTACTCTGCTGTTATCATATTTTAATTTATTGCATTTGCTGCTGCTTGCAGTCAGTATCATTGTAATCGGGTCATTCTTGACCATTTGGATTGAAAACTCTGGAATTATGTCCACTTTTTGCGTGACTTCCGATCCAAAAATGGACCTAACATGGTGTGATTGCGACACCCGATCTCTAATATTTCGAATTTTTAGGTTCACTTCCGGTTTTAATTTCGGACCGCGAGTTATCTCAAAATGTGCGCCAATTGTTATTTGTTAGGTACCCCGCCTTGGATTGGCCCACGGTGCAAACGGTGCACATTAGTTAACCAGTGGATACCGCAAACGTGAATTCCTGTGGATACCGCGGAGGGACAAGCCGTTCTCCGCTCTTATTTTCCAGGTCAAGCCAAAACGGAACAACCTTATGCGTTGAAATTTTGAACAAGGGAAGATATGCTATCTGGCTATTTAACTGTGTTAAAATTCTATTAATATTTCATATCAATAGTACTTTATATAGCGTTCTACTATGCTTTATTTGTGTCATGTCAAAGTGCCGCTCGGCACTGGATTGCAGCGTATGGGGGGGTCGTTTCTGCAGCGTACGGGTTAAGTTATGATATCCTAAAACTCCAAAACTTCGATTGATAACATACCACGTCGTAGAACTGCTTTCTCTTGCAGTTCATGCATAAGTAATGTTTGCAAAGGTAAGCTACTTTGTAAATATTATGCTCTGTAAATTTCTCGCTCTCTCTTTCTCGTGAGTACTGGAGACTTTTTTTATCCGGGTCTACTTCTTTTCAAAGGTATTTTTGCAGTCTTCAAAAAGAAGTATATTATATTTTAAGCCAAAAATAATAGTCGGCAAATAATAGTTCGGAACCAAAAGTGCCGAATTAATTTTTGTGGTGCAGAATTCACCCCGTCCCTTAACCTCGGCTGGCCCTGTTACCATGACCGTCCCCGAAATATCCATAAGGTCCCTTCCTGAGAACCCCTGGAGACTTTGAAGACCTCGGATAATATATGGTAGAGGTTAAATTATAACAATATGGCTTTACCACTAATGTGACCACTCACATATAATCAGTATAGGTACAAAATTCATCTTAACCCTCATCCTTTCATTGGCCCATTCAGGACTATTTTCACAGAAGCTTGCGTCTTACGCCAACACGGTTCAATCTTGATCCAGTTTGATCCCCAGGACTCCCAAAAAAATTTCATATTTTTAACATAGTTTTTTACTGGAAGTATTACCGAAAGGGCTACCCAAAAACCGCATTTTTTTGGAACTGGATCACACAAAATTATTGCACGAGAAAATGTACGGTAGAAAACGATCGTCATTTCTTAGATTTGTGTTCGTTAACCAGTGGATATTGCACTTGAGAAAACGTCCAAAAGGCTCTTATTTTGCATAAGAATAAACGGGTCGTAGTCAAACCGGACCTCGCTTTTATAAACAGGCTGTGGAGCCCGATACAGACAAGATAGGAACATAATTT
>SCLF01742997.1:0-13221 GCA_004367975.1 Mesochordaeus erythrocephalus | reverse complement strand
TTTTATATATAAATCAGATTTCACTTTAGCACGTCTTTGCAAGCACACGATGACCTGTATCAATTTACTGAGTGAATTTTTGTATTGGCCAACGATCCTTATAGGATACGTACTATGACTCATGTATCAACAATTGGAAATAATTCTACAATAATTATTGAAGGTGTAACCTCATTATTGAATTGGAATCGTTTGTAATTTTGCAGCACTGGTCGATCCCTGTCATCCCTAAGCCCTTATCACCCTCCCCCGTTTAATTCGTAACCAAACAGTGCCATTTGATCATATAGTCCCAAAATGTCATAAGTTTACATACCACTTAATTATCCTATATTTATACATTATTTATAGCAAAATGGCTGGAAACCGCCGCAACGTGCTAAATGAAGGACAGACGCAGCCCCACCGGCTCTGCAGCTGGATGGAGTACTTAACAGCCGTCCAGTTTGAGGACATCCCCCAGAATCGCACACTTGTAAGTTAAAAATAAATCTAAAACTCCTCAAAATTTGTGTAACTTCTTTCATAGTTGTGTTCAACTATTACAAGAATAATTTTTGAATTATCAAATTGCACCGAAGCTATGAAAGTGGCACGATTGTATGCAACTAAAGAGCCCGAGTCCAGCCTAGGCATGAAGGTTCAAAGCGGCCTTCGTGAATTATCAAGCTGGGTTGTAAACAATTCCAGCTTCGTGGACTTCGAGCACAGTCTCTTTGACCAAAGATGGGGTGTAACCAAGACTTATACACTAGATGAACACAATGTGGCGCTGGCCGATGAAATGGGCGATATAGCCGCCATATATGCCAAAAATGCCAATTCGAGGACGATTTACCTTGATCTAGAAAGACTCGTCACCGAAGAAATCATCATGGCCGGCCGCGTCACCGAATGTGCCACTGACTGGGCTCGCCCTTTACCTCCCGACCAAAACGTAAGTCTAAATAATTACGACTCAAATCCTTATTTAATTAATTGATTACCAGAATTACTTATAGCTGTTTTCTAAACTGCAGGACAACCCCATTCCCCACCTTATTTACGGTCCTATTTAAACAGATTTTTAACATCTAGGACCATATGACGTGGCACATAAAAACGCTCCCGAGACCCACCGAAATATCTATATTATGACATGACAGGTATGTAGTGGCTCAGTAGTTATTGTATCATTGACATGTTGACACCCTGGCAGCGCAATATCACATAAATCCCTATTAGAATGTATTTGCATCTTTCTGAAGAGGGCTTATTAAACGTTTCCGCTATTCATTCTCATTGTCTAGTGGACTTATCATTTTTGCCTGCTGTCATGCTAGCTTATGTTGCTAAGACCTTAGCCTGTGGATCCTCATTTAGCTAAAGAATTTGTATATATGAGCTTATATGAAAAAATTCGAGCAGAGATATATATAGTCATGTTTATACTTCTTGGGTGAGCCCACTGAAAGTCAATATCGTTCTTTCATCCAACTTCGTATAAATGCGTTATAGAAATTCTAACATATATATATATAGTCTTTTTTATACTTAGTGGGGTGAGCCCAGTGACAGTCTATACTTACAGATAAATACCAGAGGACCGTTTTTGGGGTGGGCCCTTCGATAGTCCTAATTTTCAGTGTAACGAGTTATTTATTTATTAGTACACATTCTTAATTATTGGTGATTAACTTTTTGTCTATAGTCCTGCTCTGCCATGACAACACAACTATATTTTCCACTGGGTGTGCTCATTGAAGATCATTATTATATATAAAAATTGTTTATTCATAAAATCATATCATCATATTTAATTTTGTGCATTATAATTGATATGCGGCTAAACTGTCCAAAGAGATGACTCCATTTCTATATCTTAACATATTTTAATCATTACGTTATAGTAATTTTTTTATTTCATTTCAACTACAGACCTACTTAGAGATGTCATCAAACGCTCATTCTTCTTTTTCTTCATACAGTTGTAAAATACGCGCTCGTTATTCATGTGTTTTAGCTTTCCAGAAGAGATTCTTGAGACTGATGAAGGACCCACTTCCGTTGTCAACTTCTAGATATTGGGCAGCATTGGTGCCAATTTGACGATGAAAGAGTGCAACAGATTTCACTTGTTGCAGACATTGATGAAGTTGGATTTGCGTTTGTCCACAGGTTGGCTAGAGACTTTGACATCGCATACCATTAAAATGTTTTGGCAGTTGGCTTTCTGTAAGCAATCACAATGTGGGGATGAGAGCGAAAGTATAATGAACTGCGTGTGTTGGCGCTGTGTCGAGACTTTGCGTTGTTTCAACGTTGGCCCTGAGTTTATAGTTCCACAGTATACCGTCTTTTCTGTGATAGATTTCCTGACTGATGCAATTTTGCAGGGTGATGTGACTGGTGGTGAGTTGTCTGTTTTCGGCAAAATTACTCGTTCAATGCGCCGATTAAGTCACATATATTGTGATTCAACTCTGGATGAGTTTGTAATAAAAACTATGTATCGTTCAAAGTTGGACGGTTATCCCCTACGATACAGTACGACCGTACTAGCTACTGTCTGAATAGACTGCGCATTAATATTATATAATTTTAAATAGCACATTGTGAAATACCACATATTTTCGAAATTAGCCTAGGTTTTTACGAAAATCACTTTACATCAGCTTAACTTCCACAAACTGCCAAGTCTTAAACTCATATGTATTTTCAGTGGTCCTAGTTTTTAGTAGGATAACCTGTCTCGCTGCATATTTTTCTCATCATAGAACATTTTTCGGAAGTTTTACAACATATGTGAAACATAGGAGATGCAAATACATCCATTTGCTCGTTTATATTTACAGTTTACATCCTACGTCATTATTACTCTCCTTACTCGTATTTTACGTGTTTTCATAACGGAGTTTGATTGACCATATATTCATTCTCGATTTAATTTGACATCCAGTGCGATTAAACCTATTTTTGCATATTTTCTTCATTTGCCATTTGCCTATGCATATCGGCCAAGATTTGCACTTCTTCATATGCCCAATCAGCTGTATTACACCCTGATATGCTTCCATGTATAATATGATTAGTGCTGAAATAATAGATCCTTGCGATTTATCATTTACCACCTAAACTGCCCTGCATCATAATTTCGTCTGCCCATAGTAATGTACTATATTCTTCTGATGCATATTTCCACTACTTAAATTGATTTGCCTTCTATTTATTGCCTTCTATTTATTTCAATTCTGATCTGAGTGATTAAATTTGGCTTGGAGTTAAACCTATAATACTATCATTCTAGATAATGTTGTGATGAAAAATGCAGCATCATTGTTCCGACTCATCATAGTCAGGAAAGCAACTTAATAGACCATATCCTCATATTAGACTCCCATTGCGTTGCCGCAAAGCCTATCCATACAAAATGTGCCTAAAGCGAACAACTGTTCTCCGATATAGCGAAAGATACGAGTTTGTGCTCTTTTATTATTCGACCTAAAGAGGTAATGCAATTTATAATATTGAACATTTGATATTTTAATCCTTGGAAGGATTAAGCAATCAAATACAGCGACAGTAATCAGAGATAGTAGTTCAAAACAGTCTGAGGTCTAGATATAAAATTGGGTTCATATATCTATGTACGTAAATCTTAATTTATTAGACATTACAAACTAGGGCATACTGTGAGGTTATTCCTAAAAGGGTACTCCTTATACCCATTGTTCATTCTACAGAACTGAGGTCTTATATATTTTCGAACATGCTTCTAAAGTCGTCTGTATAAAAATGACTTAGGTCCGCCAGTATTTTTACGGTCTCTTCATCATATGTTATTATTTTTTCTACATCATAATTAGAGCCTAGTAAATTGATTACATTATCAGCTATTGTATTTAATGTTTCCATATCTGGGCAAAACGCATTTTTGCAAAAGCTGCATTTGCTTCTGTCCATGTTAATTCGGTGGTGACATCTAGTCCTGAGGTGCAGTGAAAGTTCCAGATCGATTTTTTTAGTTCCTAAGTGTTCCTTTATTGCAATTGGTAAACAATTGAACCACGATGAGTGACATCCGGGAAATACCCTACGTTCTAAATTAGCCCATTTATTGTTTGGGTTTTTTGGTAAAAGCTGAGGAATTCTTTTGCCCATATGTAATGACTTTAAAAACGTGTTTCCGTCGGACCGCGTATTGACTCTTTCATTGTAAAAAGTGTTATCGTTGTACAAAATTTGCCCTTTAATTGTTTTGAAGAGATCATCAGGCTTTTTATTTCTTAAGATTCGGTTTATGGTACATAAACCTAGTTTCATATGTACTAAATGTACGGGTCTTTCTGAGACACGTTATTAAAGGCATTTAACTTTATTCCCAGAATTGCACGAATTTGAGTATTAATTATAGATTGTAGTTTAACGTAGTTTGATTGGCTCCATTTTGGCTGTATGCCTAACCCGTAGGAAAAAAGGCCGTAGCTTCCTGCAAACGCGATTTTCAGAATTTGTTTTTTGGTTCCCATATTAATTAAATTTTTAATTGGAAATATTAAACATCTCATTTTTGACAAAATATATTCAATTTGTGGTTGGAAACTTAACTTATCCTTAAATCTTATGCCTAATAAACGTATGGTATTTTTCGTTGTGAATTGTCCCATCGGGGTGTCAAATATTCTACTCATGTTACGTTTAAAGTTATCGTTACCCATAATTATAGCTTCGGTTTTTAGTTCGTTAATCAAAAAACCGCAATTTGAAAAATATCTTTTTGTTTCACTAAGCGTGATTTTGAGTTTGTCTCTGAGTTTTTCGGCGCTGGAGTCCCAGAACAGCACTACGCTATCATCTGCGTAGCACTAGCACCTCTTGCCAGTTGTGGGGTTCCAGTCCGATAGAGGGGCACTATTTTGTTAATAAAGCCATTAATGGCTAAATTAAATAATAGTGGGGACGTGGCTTCGCCCTGCATCACACCTACAGGGGGAATATTGAAACTCAAAAAATACATAAGATAAGGTTTTTTAATTAATTTGTGTAATATTTTGCGTCGCATAGGAAAGCAGAGGAGAGGTCCAAAGACACTAAAATAGCACCCGAATTCATTCTTAATGCCGCCATCTGATTGATCAAAGCCGCCACGGCCAGGTCACAACCGTGACCTGTTCTAAATCCAAATTGTCGCGTGCTAAAAATGTTCCGTGCGTCGTAGAAATTTTGTAGACTGGTCGAAGCGACTTTCCCAACCAGCTGCTGGCAGCCGTACCTATCGATAAAAAACGTCGTTTTTTTATAATCTTTGGATCTCCCTTCTTAAGGATGGGGATGAACTTTGTCACCAGAAACCGATCCGCGAAAACGCCCGTCGTAAAATATCTTTTTATGGCCACATACATCATATTTTTTAATTCAGCTGGCAGAGCATTAAATATATTACCATTACTGTTAGATTTAAGTCCTCTGGTATTTTTCTTGATTGACTTAAAACATGTGTCAAAATAATTGATATTTTTTGATTTGCTTTTGAACGGAATGATATTTTCACAAAAACGGAATTTATCTTTTTTCTCTAATTCGACTATAAAATCCGAGACATCATATGTTGGTTTGAAGCCCACTGAGTGGCTGACAATAAATGTGTATAGTCTAATGTACTAATTTGCCAATTTTTGCGACGGAAATTCCTCAGATACATTTTCAGTAAGTTTGTCTTTCGGATTTAGTCTTTTATTTAGTTTAAAAAGATCAATATCGCTAAAAGCATCAAAATTAATGTCAACTCCATGTTTCTGTCTTCTATCCCTATCGTAACTAATGTTAGTAAGTTTTTGTACTTGTTCAATTAGATCGTCTATACTATATTGGTCATTTCTGTCAATTGAACCATTATTTAGCCTGAATAAACCGAACAGAATGTTTCTATATTTTTTGGTCGTTTCCGACCTAAATTTGGAGTTGCAGTATGCTGGAATTTTTTTGTCCGTAATTGGTTGGACTAAACCCGCTATCTTCGATGAACTAGAACAAAAAATCAGCGGATTCAACTTCCTTAATAACCTTACATTCTATGTTGCATATTTGGTCGATATCGACTTCCCCGGAAATTTTCCTATTGTCAATTATGTAACGTTGATTAAGTTTCTGTTTTAGACTTGGCAGAAGGCACGAACATATGCTGTGAAGTAACTTGGTGTTGAGCGGAGGACATTTCTCAATGTTGACAAAACCGATAATGTTGGATCTAGTTTCAGACAACGTAAGTTCAAGGATGTCATGCCCATCACATCCTATGAAAGCTTTCCCCGAAAAATGTTCTAAGGTCGGCGTTATATTTTTTGTACACATCATGTCGATAGTGGTAGCCGCCATTTTATTTCCCCTTGCTTTTCTGTTTTTTTTTATATGGTTGATATAGTCCCCTAGTTGGCCCCTAATATCGGGAATGAACTGCTTCTCATATTTATTTCTAGCCCTTTTGACATTCCCGTTCAGATCGCCACATATTATGGATGGAACCTTTTTCTGAATTTTTATGACCGTATCAAAATTTTGCAGAAACATATTTTCATTGCCTATACCGTGCCTTTGTTATATCCTTCTATTGGCCTATAAAAAACACTTAAATTAAACTTGGTTTTGCCGTTTACGAAATAAATCATAGAGAATGGTGGTGGAATTTCAATTCTTTTTATGTATTTGGCTAGATGAATTTTAAACAAAATTATAGACAGAACCATTTCTTTGTGGCAACTTCAATAAAGTTATGTGAGATGTAGTTGAAACCGATTTCTGTAGTTTAAGTTGAATAGGACGGTTTATGTTGGCATAAATGATTTTGATATTTGTCCTAGCCCCATCCGTAACCTGTGGCATCCGCGTTCGATGAGAAATCGTATAAGCATGGTTATTAATAGTGATGTTAGCACCCTCTAAAGTGGGTAAACTCGTTGCCTGAAAGTACGATGCGTTGCTATAAACAAATTCGCATCCCGGTATTATTGGCAACGGGGCACAATATGATTTTTTGCACTGTTCTGAGTCAATATATATTTATTTAACATATTAAACTCTCGAAAAAATAAATGTTCGCTAAGTTTTGATTAGCCTATAAAAGTGTCATTTATATTAAATTCGATACGCACTTCAGCGTTAGCGTGTTTGGGTGGTAAAATTCGAGGCAACTTATTGCCAGGTGATAGATGTTGTTTATATATTTTGTCGCACATTCCGCCATATATTTCATTAAGGTTAGCATAGTCAAACCTCGTATTTATGATGTCAGTAGTCAGAATCGGATCAGTAAGGCCTCTAGGCATCTCCTTTTTTGGACTCGCCTGCGTAGTTGTTTCGATTTCATATCCTTCTTGAAGCTTATCGGATTACTATCGGCTGTGATTCTACTATTTATGATCATACCAAGCTTATTTTTTAGATGGACATTTGAATTATAGTCGATGTGGGTCGATAGTTTAACCGCAATATTATTCATAATAGCCTCGATTATATGGAACATGGGTTGACTAATATGTGGGCAGGCTTTTTTGTAAGCGGGCAAATTATTGGCCACATTAATAACATCATCAATGCACTGCGATCCGTTGTAAAACGGCAGTATTTTTTCGATAAGGTAGATAGCTTCATCCTTATCTCCCCGTGAGTCATTGTCAACTGCACATTCTACAACAAATCTCAGTGCTACCAAAATCCACTTAGGAAACAGAACGATCCATCCAAACCATCTGGCTCGACTACCCCTTCGATATATTTTCACTCTGTTTATGCCAAATTTATTTTCATCAAAAATTATCCCTATATCAGTATTGGTCCAAACAAATCTTTCCGTTACGATTATTTCCGATTTGAATTTATCGTTGGTTTCAATGATTTCACCAATTTGAAAGTTATTGCCGTCAATTTCGGCTGCCTCCACCATAGCCCAAAGTAAGCATTCATTTATTGACATTTTTTGATTAAGAATGCTATTTTTCAGAATGTGAAGCTTAGGGTTTCTGATTTTGCGTTTTTGTTTAATTTTGATCCTTGTTTTCGTTATTATTTTTGAATCATAAGAGTGTGGTTGATCATGTTTACTGCGATCACGGAGATCGCCTTGTCGAGACATAGCGGAATTACGAATACTAGAATCCGAACTATTACAATTTGTGTGGCCCCAATCAAAATAATTACTGGTATCATTAAGATTATTTCCTGACGAATTCGTCATATCTGATCCACTCAACTCACGTGACTTGCTCGTCGTTACTTAGCGCGACAAATTATACAATTGGTCGTGTTTATCTGCATTAACAGGTAAACTCAAAAATTGATAATTATATTCATCCTTCCCAGGCCTTGACAACTCAATTGTATCCAGAATCGCTTTATTTCCATCTACAGATGGTAGAATGATCTCATGATTGACCGTAATTAACTCAGTTATTTTGGGACAGTACAAATTCTCCTTATTTTCATTACATATATCAAAGGAAAGCAAGTCGAATACCTCAGACAGCGTAGAGGGATCAAAATGCTCCTCCACATATTTATTCGGTGATAAATTAAGGCCAGACTTGTCCATGGGATACAAATCCTGATAGCTATTATTATCATAAAATAAGAATCCTTCCTTATTATTGGCCGACTGAACCGCATTTTGGTTTAAATTTGAACCATGATTTACAGTAATGTGTTTCCATATCCAACATTTTTCACTATTATTACTAAATTTCAGGAGGCCGTCTACATTCATTCATTTAATAGATTTGCGCCAATTTTCATTGTTTACTGGTTTAGATACATTATTTATTTTTTCGGACTGTTTATGATTATGTAGTGCATGTCGCGCTGCATTTACCCTTCCATATTACCTATACGACCATCTAAAACGACTCTCCTAATAAGGACATCGGTTTCTTCGGCAAAAACGTGTGCTCCCAAAAAAGCGTTTATAGAGTTAACTACTGCGAAGTTTAGACGTGTTTCTTCTTCAAAGTAAATACGGTTTTGATTAATCATCATCGTGAGCTCCATATAGCTGACAAAAGCCGTACCTAAAAGATTAAACGTGTCCATAGCGGTCTGATCAATATTATGTAATACTCTCAATAAATTCGGATGCGCACGACCTGTACATCTAGACCAAATTAGGGCCCGTTTTTGCTCCTCTAAAGTTCTAGGCCGAACTATTCTAATTGTAGTCAGTGGGTCGCCGAGGGCATCCTATTCGGATAAATATAGTACGTGTTCTAAATCGTCGAATTTTCCCCACATGTCTAGGTGCAGAAGTTGACTAAATCTGGTTTGAGCCTGGGCTAGTTTATCTGGCGTACGCATGAGTTGGTTAGCAATCCCCAACGCGCTCCTTTCCATCCATGTAATCCGTTCAATTTTTATTACATAACTCTTATTATTACGTTTGTTTTCGAGTTCCTCATTCCATTCTTTATCCTGAATGTCTTGAATGCGCCTAAGTTCTTTAAAATTGGGCGTGTTATACATAAACACCGGAAGGCCCGTTCTGTTTAGGATTATAATTCGTTTCTCATGATACGCTTTCATAAAAACCTCATGTACTACGCCGTTTGGCAACAACCAATTGTTGGCATTTCTAATTGCATGAAGTGTACCATTATAATGCATTGGTAGCCAGTAGTTTTGAATTTTACCAAATTTCTTACCGGAATTGAAACGTTCCTCTCTAATGGCTCCCAATGCATATTATCTGGCTTCATTAATGTTTCCAACCGTATCACATGTATTTTTCTGTGTTTCCCAGACTTTTAGCATGTTACGTAGCGTGTCATTGAAGTTGTTATAGCCGTAAACGGAGAAAAGGTAGTCCGTATAGTGCCCATCTAATGTCGTTAGCATCGCACCTAGATAAATCGATCGGCTAAATGCGAACCATTTAGTCCATTTGCCTAAATTTTCATGTTGAAAATAGGCAGAAATTATGACATATTTTAAGGATCTAAAAGAAGCTCTGCGTGGTGCAAATCTGATATTACGATTACTTGCTGGATTATTCTGTGTATTCGGTGGAGGCGCGATGGATAGTCTAAAGTCAACCTCATGTCTGAACCCAAGCATGCCAAGTTTCTGTATAATATGTTCATCCGTGAAACCTCGTCAGTTATGTTTTCCTGTCCGTTTACTCCGAATGATGTGATTATATTATGTTCAGCGGTCCAAAGTCATCAGGATTGTCACGTATTGTGATTTTTTGTTCGCGCTTTTTCACTTTGTTACGTCGATCATTAGGTCCCCGATTGTCCGATCTAGTCCGTTTTTTACTATAAGGTCGATTATATGAACGTGGTTGTATATTGTCATTGTTATTCCGACCACTATTCCTAGGTATATTAGATTGCAGATCACCATTCTTAGAACCACCACTGACATTTTTGCTTGTATTCCAACTGACTTTTCTATTTCTATTATGAATGTCAACACGATTATCTACCCGATTATCATCCCGATTTGGATTATTTGTCCTAGGTTTTGGTATCGGTCTGCTAAAGTCATGTTGTAACTCTTGATCAAACGTTAATAAAGATTGTTGATTAGATTTCGATGTCTGAAGTGCGTGCGAAGAATGGTGATAAGTGTCATTAAAATTTTGGCTATAATAGGTTTGTTTAGTTGTTTGCCGATGGTTTCTAGTGTCGACCGTATTCGTATTATGAGAACGTGACATGAAGTTAGAGTCGTGTGACTGATTCTGTGAAAATGTACTTTTGTGAAATTCCAAGTCACGAGAAAGTGTTCTGCGGCCTAAGTTAGATTTATTCGAGTTGTGATGTGATATAGCAGGAAAGTAATTATGCGAACTATTTTCGGTGTACTGTGTACTAGTTCGCTGCATTTGGTAATCGTTGGCAAAAGTAGGCTCCGCACTGTAAAAATCGCGATCATTTGAGGCATGGAATACATTGTCGTCAATATTTTGTGGTTGAATAAAACTATATTTATTATGCAGTTCACTATTGTTAGCCCGACTGTATTCTCGATCAAAATCCTACTTTCATACTCATCTTCGTCCTGCACAATAATTCACTACCTATTCAGTTTCTGTCGATTTTCTGTATATTATTCCTGCTTGCTGTTTGCAATTTCATTATATAAAGACCGATGTTTACATTTAAAAGTCTGTATTAGAATATTGCTGTAATCAGGTTATATTTTTACTTTAATCAGGTCAAATATGATTGGAATTGCATTGCTATGAATATCAGGGTATAGTGTTTGCTGTGATGTATTATGCATTGACTGTCGTCGCCACGCCTATAAACTTGTCGACTATATTCCTCCCGTGACATTCTGCTTTCTGCATTCTGCTGGATTGTTTCTGAAAGACATATTCTGATATATTTGACTATAGATACCCTTATAGCCCTTAATTAAAAAACCCTTACTGCCAATCCCATCCAACGTGACGGCAATTCAGGTAGACGGTTCGGCTGACCGTAATACTTAGGTAGGCATATTTTTTATGAGAAACATAAGATGATCATCATCATCTTATTGTATCCCATTACTGAAATGTATGAGTTTGAATTGGCACTATCGTGCCAGTTCGACCCTCATGTATTTCGTGTCTGTCAGGACGTCATTTTTGATATAGTAACTTTCGATTATATTGTAAGAAATATTAGTTTACCTTGTTGTGTCGTGGACAGACCTTGATTTTTCTTTTGTATATATGATGAACGTGATTTAGCCATCAACCACCTTCTCTGACAATCCTATACACACTAGAATTCACTCCTCCATACTCTACCGATGCTCCAACTTCCATTTTTCGTTGTCTATCTCGTTACGCATGATTAAATAAAGAAAAAGAAAAAACATGTGAGCGCCATGCGTATGAATGAATTAATTCGCCGGAAGTGACAGCTGAAACCGGAAGTTGATTATTTGTTATAGCGAACCACACCAAATTGTTGCCCGAGACGACCTCTACTGGAAAAGTTTCTTCCTTACACTTTTCGCCACATAAATGGCTACAGTTTTTGATGCATAATCCCTAGGAGTTAAAATTTGAAATGAGTAATACAAAAAACATATCTGATTCCATGCTAGCATTCTCTATGTTCGTAGTTTGCTTATTTTCTTCCAATCTAACTTTCAATGAACTGGATGTCGACTATTTGTAAGATTCATCAAAATTGCGGCGTAATGGTATACGACGAGGATGACAGAGATCTTTACATTGGAGTTCGAATCTCACTGCTCTCAAACCGTTTCCAGATTCAAAGAATAGTTCAGTAGTATTCATTTTCTCCGGGCGCCATAATTCTTCACAAATATTTTTAAAATCATATCTCTCTTTATAAAGAAAAGAACTATTTTGTATTACGGGTGTGTTTGACGTTCAACAATTGCAGATCCCGCGCGACAATTATTTTCTTTACGCTAACCAAGGAATGGAAAAATACTGAGGGTCTAGAGCAGTTAGTTGGTCCGTGGTTGTTACATCAAGAGGTCGTGGGTACGCGATCTTAAATTTTTTTCGCATTTTAGCCTTAGCCGGGATAGGTCCATTTTCGGTCGTTCTTGCAAAGCGTTTCGACGCAAATTTTGCCGAGAGGGTTAACACCGTATTATCAGATGAATTAGCCTTAGCTGAATCGACCAAGTAGACAATAAGATTTAAACTGCCGTATTCTCGAGATGGAGGATACTTGATTATGTTGCGGTCTGTTTCGGAACAGAAAGATGTATTTGATAACCTTGGAAAAAGGTGCCTTAGAGATATACTTCAGAACATGCAGAATATCATAATATTTCCCTAGTTTGAAATACATGACATAGGTGATCATTCGAGACCTTCAACTGTGTACTACACAAAATTCAATGGGACTGAAATTGAGAGATTTAATATGGTAATTGATTATATAAACCATATAAACCTATTACTACAAATAAATCTCATTTAATACATAGTATATCCTACAAATTGCTTAAACGAAAAGTAATAGTGGTTCGTTCCTTTGAGTAGTAGTTGAATTGGAAATGTAAGATTTGACCTGTCGAGGAGGCAGTCCAAATATTACCACGTCATTAGTGTGTAAACATTTGATTTGTTTAAATATAGGACTAGCAGCTGTAGGAGGGTATGACAGATACTATAGTTTATTATAAAATGTTATGTTATTTAACCGTCACGATACAAACTGGCGCGTCTGCGCCAGCAACGCTAAAATTGGCATTTTACGGATACTAGGACACATGCTA
>SCLF01742886.1:0-13222 GCA_004367975.1 Mesochordaeus erythrocephalus | reverse complement strand
TTACTGATTTACCATAAACCTTGATTGGCATATTACTATTTTCACCACTGCTTTCATATTTCGTGCAAAATAATCGGATTTAATTAACCATTTTTAGAGAGTTTTGATGCACAACACCTTCTCTCCCGCCCCGATTTCCAATATTTGTTTTTCTATCGTTTCGTATTGTTCCGACGTGACATTCCTCTTTTCAGTTGCGAACGTTTACGGGTTTACAGTTGCACGTAATGTGTGCTAGAAGGTAGGGACAAAAGAACAAGAATTGAACTTTTAAAAATGTATGATCGTTATTTAGCGCAGATTAGGAGTTTTAAAAGAAGCATTATTTTTTATCGTAAATCGCTTTATCTTGCATCGTTTTTGTCGGGATTACTATTGGTCGCGCGTTTTTAGACGTCCATTTGCTGTTGTTCGGGTGAGTCGTTTTTCGTAAGTATGATGCGTCTGTTGACCGAGAACGTTTACCGTGTTCTTGAACGTTCTATGGATGGTTTTGACTTGTTTAACGCGTTCGTTTATTGCATAATAATAAGCATCCGGAATATCTGTTTCTTGTACTTACTAATATTAGGATCATCGTATAGATAATGACATACGTTGCGCCTCTAAAATCCAGTACTCTGTTTCCCTTTCGTTTCCTCGTCGTAGGTACGTGGTTCGCAAGTAGCTCTCAACTGAACAGACAATTCATAGATTGAATCCGGTTAATATTACTGCGGTAAAAGTTGTTTGTATCGTTTGTCTTTTCTAACTATGGGTCGGACATTTAAGGCAAGGAGTTTGTCCTTGCCTTTGTGATGATTGTAACGTTGTCCCCGATTGTATATTTTGTAGTGGTTAGGAGTGACTGACATTCAATTAAAATTGATGATGAATTTGCTGTTGGTCCGTACGCTGCATGTGGGTCCGTACTATGCCTTTTGGCAGACAATTGGTGCGCTAAATGATCCTGCCTTTGTACTGTTGTATATGTCTTGGTGCCGCAGAATGCTTGGCATTGGTCCATTATAATGATCCCTGGTTCATCGTTGCGTTTTAGCACAGTTTTACCTCCGAGTCCTGTTAGTTGGTGCACGTATAGTCCATGTTATAGGATTCTGGAATCTGGGTTATAAGTTGAATTGGATAACGGAATGTTCACATGTGTGTTGGTGTGCTTGATTATCCAAGTTATTGCAGTTGTGTGTTGGCATTGATGCCATGCAAAAAAGTCATAATGGTTTTGTAGTCTATTGTAGGCCTGTATGATCACTAATGAGTTCTCCTCTGGTTTCGGAATTAGAAAGACGTGTCAGTGGGGCTTTAACGAGTTGGACGCTGGCTCTGTACGAGGGATAGTGTTCAGCGATTCCCGTGCGAGTCAAATTGGGCACAATTCTCCTTTACTTCGGATTCCTTTTCAGAAAGTGTCGATCATTTAGTGGCAAACAATGATACATCGATGATACATCATCTTCTAGACTTAGTATTATTTTTGTTAGAAATATGGGTACCAGGGTTATCCATTTTGCTATATATAATAATAATAAAATGCATATATAATGCTACGTAACTCTCGGTATTCACTCGAGAACTTTTTGAAGAGAAACGAAAAATAATTGGGCTTGAAATCAATTTTTAATTATCAAACTATTTGGCTAAACATTGTTTTCGCTCTAGATATGTGTCTAGGCGTATTTGTCTTTTTCATATCTCTCATATCTCTCAGACATTTTTTTGGTTATTTATGACCAGCCGTTTAAACTCATCATTTCAGTTCTAGATTCCGACTTTCGTGATGTTGATTTCGTTACTACGATATAATATATACGTATGGGTTTATTTGAAATATCCGCCTATGCAATATACTATTATTCCGTATAACTATCGGCAACTTTATCAGAATTGGTACTTTTATATCTCATATTCTTCCCCTCATCTCCCTGTACCTCCGTACCAATTGTGGGCGTATCAATTGTGGGCTTTTTTGGAACTATTTTAGACCGGAAGTATCGCCGGAATTGATAGATGAAAACCGGAAGTTGGTTATTTTGAATCGAAGTGCCCCCCCCTCCCCTTCAAATTGCACACAAACGTTTAACGAGACTCAGCCAGTCTGATAGAGTTTGTGCCTGCGGTTCTGAATCTATTTTCAGAACGTAAAAATTTATACGCGTTCGTACAGTTAACCCCCTCTAAAGACCACCAGTTCAAAAAGACCTTTTTTAACATACTGCGATTATGTGCTTTAAAGCTATTGACCTCGAAAGTCACATTGTCGAAATGGACACATTTATTCCTGTATTTTAGCACATGGTTTCGAGTCGAATTTTTAGTGACCATACTTTTGGATCGTGGTATGTTTTCTAAATCATAAAAAAATAGAAAAGTGAAAAAGCCGTGACCCAGTTATTGCCCACAAATGGGAATTCCAAAAGGGTACAAATGTTATTTCGTGAAGTATGTCGGATTGGCTCGAAAGTGGGCTTATTCGACGCGCCATGACTGAGGCTCCAATTCTTCTCAGAGGACCGACCCCGAATTCTTAAGACGTAGCCAATTATAGGCCAACAAAGTTATAGCCAAAATTTTCAAAAAGTGACAAAATCACGGCTTTTTCACTTTTCTATTATTTTATGATTTAGAAAACATGTGTCTCCATTTCGACAATGTGACTTTCGAGGTCCGTAGCTTTAAAACAAATAACTGCAGTATGTTTTGGATACTTTTATTGGATTCCCAGGGGCCTAATTAATCTAGCATGATTTAGTTCGGTGGGTTGCCATGCTCCCATGAGTTAAAATTAAGGTTTAAAAAAAAGATCTTTTTGACCTGATTGTCTTTAGAGGGGGTTAACTATACGAACGCGTATAAATTTGGACATTCTGTAAATGGATTCGGAACCGAAAGAACAAACTCTACCAGACTCAATAAGTCTCGTTATACGTTTGTGTGCAATTTTAAGGGGGAGGGAGGCACTTCGGACAGGCGTGCGAATCACACCAAATTGTTGCCCGAGACGACCACTAGTGACACCTTTTACGAGCTAAGACAGCAATATTAATTTAATTTTAACACCGTTCAATAGCCGGATACCAGAGCTTCCCTCACTCAAAGTCTCAACAGAAAATATGGTTCCGTTTTGGCTTGAGATGAAAAAGAAGAGGGGTGGACATTTTGTTCCTGAACGGTATCCGAAGGAAATATCTTTCGCGGTATTCACTGGTTAACACTTGGTTTTTGAATTAAAAATAAAACAAACTACGAATTAAGACCAACGGGTTGTTACATTGGCTAACCCTAAGATTGTCCGTGTGCCAGTTTCTAATTGCAACACGTGCGCCTAATGCCCCCTAGGAGTCCGGGGGCAACTGATTGGAGTTTTTTCTTGCGGTTCAGAATCTATTCCCAGACTATCAGAAATTACACTCCTTCGTACAGTTAACCCCCTCTAAAGACAAAAAGACCTTTTTTTAAACGTTAATGTTAACTCTCACTGAACTAAATTGTGCTAGATTAAGTAGACCCCAGGGCATCCAATCGAAGGAGTGTAATTTCGGATAGTCTGGGAACAGATTCTGAACCGCAGGAAAAAAACTCTATCAGACTCACTAAGACTCGTTGACAATTAGTTGCCCCAGGACCCATAAGGGTGGGTGCATTAGACGCACGTGTGCTAGCTATTTATTAGGGTTAGACTGGTAGCCCTTCCAACCATCCAGAGTTAATGAGAAAATATTTATGATTCGGGTCCAGTGGATATTGCCACTTGGTCTTGTCACGTCGAATACTACGATTTGCCAAACGTTATTGTACGACCAATAATTTATCATATTGGTGTAAACATGGTCTAAATGTTTTTGAAATTTTTTTTTGCTAATTTTTCTAGCCCGTGTTGTTAGGATAGGACACACTCCAACTATTATACTCCCTCCCCCCCCCACACGAGAATAAATTACCTTATTTTATAAATTGAGACTTACACTACCAGGGTGGCCGCAGGAAGAATAAGTTAACAAGTACGTTAACAAAAGTGGTGTCAGAAGTGGGATCCGAACCCACGCCTCCAATTGGAGACCAGAAATATAGGGGGATGTAAACATCGTCTAAATGTTTTTTAAATATTTTACTGCCCTCGGGCAAAATATTCAAGCGTTAAAACTAATCTGTTAATTATCACCTATCTTTCGCCTCCTATCTTTGTGGTAGGTGTGGAAAAAACGAAAATGGCACCCTAACTATCGGTATCCGTTCAATCAACATTTCTTTCACAGCTAACAATGAGCCTAGTCGACCGTTAAAAATGACCCCAACCGTCTGAACGTGCCTCGCGTCCTCATCCCCCTCGGTATCAGTCCGTCCGCCCCCGTAGGTTGCAATATGATTTTGAAAATCGCGCCTAAACTGGTAGCCCTTCCAACCATCCAGAGTTTCACCATAATGAGAAAATATTTATGATTCGGGTCCAGTGGATATTGCCACTTGGTCTTGTCACGTCGAATACTACGATTTGCCAAAATGTGAACATTTTTCTGCTGTATATCGTTTTCACTCATTACCAATTGTTCGGACTCTCTGGAAGACAAATATTTTATTAGGAAGGAATCCGTCATCTCAGGAACAACCCAGCTTTTGAGTAAATGGTCGCATTAATATTTGCGAGAAATGATCAGAATGTGCTAAAAATATGAATATCTTGAGAACAAAAAAGCTATTTACTTTAAATTATTATAGGATTTACAAATAGTTATCAAACAAACTAAGTCTCTGAAAAATGTTACATATAAGTACAGCCGGGATGCAAAGCCGTCTAGTGTAGGTGGAATTTCCGTCTGTCCAATTGGTTAATGGTATTTAACTGTATTTAAGAGTTGGCTCGTATATTTGTTCACACGGATCAAAGGACCCAATTTCCGTACACCTATCGCCGCCCGTAATTGGCCTCTTCAAATCGGGTCACTTTATGCGTCCCGACTGTAATTCGGCAGATCAAAATCGTTGTTTTTTCTCTGGGCTAAATCCAAAATATTTGCTAACTTTTAACTGCCATTAGCTGAGCTCTAGGGCCTAGATGTCAATTAAAATATCATTTCTTATTAACACTTGTAACACTGTTATAGATGAAAAAGCAAAGTCTCTTATCTTCAGCAGAACATTTTTTTATTCGTAATAACCAGAAACAAAATATATTTTTCCTTATAGTCAAAACAAGTTCAAGACTACACACAAGAACCTGCACGACTGACGGAAATCGAGTAGCGATCTAGACAACCGATCGAGAGTGAGAGCCAATAATCGATAGAGGACATACTGTATAAGATAGTTAATTTATCTTTTTTGATACTACAGACTGTTGTTACACTAATCACACTGTCATTCTTGGCTTTGTAGAAATCTGAACTTAAATAGGCCGATAACATAGCTTTCCTCGTTGACGGTCAATGGAGTCCTCTGGTTAACTCTTAGGCGTCCCATCTAATTCTCGTTATAACATTAACCTGTCCTCTGATATTCGAGGTAGGGCATCTGAGAACGTACAAGATCGACATCGTATTCAGAATTAGAAATCTCCGCCAGCCATCTAGCAAGTTTCTGTTTATTTGGGCTAACCTTCCGAGCCCAACCTATATTTGCAGTCACTGCGCCAAGTGCTGCTTTTCCCGAATAAATAGGCTGATCTCCCCCCTAATGTTATTCCATAATATTCTATAGGAATAAACAAGATTCACTTTGGGCATGTTTCTCATCACGCGAACAACAATACAAACACCCACCAATTACCCCATTGCTAGCGTCCGTTTCCAGTACCAGGTTAGCGGTGGCCAAATCTGGTATAAATAGTTTTAGGGCCGCGGCGCTAATTCTCTCCGACCCAAAAACTTTTGAGCTTCGATTGACGTACGTGGGCTTACCAGCTGAGTTCGATTTTTAATGGGGGGGGCGTGTGCATTGCTGGCTTTGATGCGTTACCCGTTTCTAGATAGTCGGTCGAATAAGAGTTCAGGAATCTCTAGCATGTCTTCATGCGCCTTCTTATGGGCCAGCAAATCGTCGAGGTAACATAATATGCGTTCTGGAGCGACTCCTCTCGTAGTTCTGTTCATTACCGGCTAAAAAACAGGGCAGCCGTTCTTTGGCCCCTTTGTCATACGGGTAAATTTAAATTGTCCCTACTCTGGTCTTACGGCCAGTTTCTGTTTTGCATTTTCGGTACACTCTATCTAGTGGAAGCCACTCATTAGGTCCGCTGACGTAAAATATAGTGATTTCTATAGTGTGTTTAGCGAATCGCGTATCATTGGTAATATATAACAGTCAATCCCCGTCACGTCGTTGAGCTTGCGGTAATCCACAACAATCGGTACGAGCCGTCCCGTTTATTTACCAGTAAATATGGAACGGTCCATGGTGACGAAATCTACTCCATGATACCCTGATCCAGCCGTTTCATAATAATCGCCTCCATTAGAGCTCGCAAATGGAATTGTGCTCTGTATGCTTGGACCGCTACCGGACAATGGTTGCCCGTACTGACTTCAAATTGAGTCACATGCGTTAAGTCAAGTTCTTAGTCTTTGAGTGAAAACAAGTGCGAGTACTTATTCACTAAGCATTTAGACTGTCGCTGATAACATTCCGGGACATGACATTCCATCTTGTCATGTATCACCCTCTCTAGCCGATTATGATTATTACCAGTGATACTGTTGCTACTGACAGATATCGTATATTGATGCATTCATTACCTGTACACGAAAGGTGGCCGTATTCCGAGATAGCACATCTAATGATGATCCTACGTAGACATCATTGTTTAGTATTCGTGGTCGAGAAACGCAGCAGCCATCAGGGTCTGATAGCTTGACTCGTAATGGTAGGATTTTCTCCGTGCGAGGTGGAATAACATGTTATATTTTTGCCCTTAGCCTAATTCGTCTATTTTCTGATTACTCCTTGTTGATGTTATCGGGGTGGTTTGGGACACCCTCAGCGCTCCGTATGATTTTTCCAGTATGAGGCATACCTCTGCAACACGACTGTCAATGTGCATCCGCCGCTGTTCCGTATCTATAGTGAACTTGCCGTAACCGAGCAGTTCGCTGGATCCAAGTAGTGGCGTGTGCTATCACTACACTCGTAAACAACATAATGATCCAACTGTGATATCAATTTCGGTTCAGCCATGCACTTCTACCTCAGAACCGTTGAAAGCCAGAAATCGTATGCGTTAGCGATCGTATGCAATTAGCGATTGTAGAGACTCGTGATCCCGAAACCGCTAGGAATCGGATTCCTTTACCGAATATGGATGCAATGATAAATGGTATTGGACCATGGCCCAATTGAACTTCGTTTATTGCTATCTGTTTATTGTCATTTAGTGCTATCCGTATATTGTTTCATATTGCTACTCGTTTATTGTCTATCCGTTTATTGTCGTTTATTACTATTCGTTTATTGACTATTGCAGGCACAGTAGGTGGGGATGCTTCTGTGCCTTTTAAAAGTTTTTTTGTTGACGGAACTTCGCAGAATACTGTGCGTGGCCATATTCATTGCAGATATAGCATCGGATGTATTTCGACCCTCTACATTCATTGTGAGTATTACCGAGTATGCCACAGCTATAACATCTTTACGTTGGCCTTCGATTATTTTGGTTCCACTTGTTCCGATTCCCCTCCATCAGATTGGTTCGACGTGGTCGATTCTGCACGACATAGTTTCTGTTTGACATTGTTATTTTCACTGCGTTTACCTTTGCGGACTCTAGGTGTTGACGTTTATCTATTATTTATTTGGCCTGTACTACCGTTTCTATCCCTCTGACCCGTTTCTATCCCTCTGACCCGTGGATGATGACTAACTCCTTTCATTTGGCGTTAAATACTCTGAAAGTGTTGGGCTACGATGGACTTCTGTTTATCCTCAGATTCCGTCATCTTGTTTGCAACATCTCTCGGCCGTTGAATATAGGCCGGGAATTTTTCGGACGTTTCCACGTGCCTGCCCATATTATTAAACTTTTCTCTTGGACGTACTGTCTTCTGTATACTGCCTGGTTCCCCAATTATATTGACCAGCTCAGATAATAGAGCGGACGCTCTATTCTAAAATACCGCCGGCGATAGTTTCGAAATGTAAGGGAACCAAATGCCTCAATAGATCTGGCAAATAGGAAACTAAATCGTTCCCCAACAAAAACAAAACAGTTATGGTGGAACGAAGGATATTCACAATTTGTTCCCTACTGGAATGATTCAGCATGGAGTTGAAGAGATTATCCGAATATCTCCACAAAAATTAGTATGGCAAAAGATCCGTCTTAATGGTGGATAACTGTAGAAGCAACGTGGTTCATGAAACTCCTCACAACAATGTCAAATTAATATTTTTCCACCGCGGTCAACTAGTCTCTTGCACCGCTAGACCTCTCAGTATTTGCGATTTTGAAGAAAAAGTTTCGATCATGACAAAGTACTTACAATCTACAAAATGAACAGTGGATTTAAAAAAATGGAATTCAGAAATTCAAGTTTTTAGGGCGTGAATCTCCTGACCTAACTTACGAAGAATTGTCAACCGAACTGAATTTATGATTGGAAATGTTGTCAGTTAGGGACGAGGTCGATAAAAGTACTTGAAAATGACTTATATGATATAAGTAAATACTATTTTATTAGACCAAGACGAGAAAAAACGTGGGAAAAAACGTAGTTGCATACAAAACAACACTGAGGTAAGTTGTCAACGAAACAAAAGAACAGCCTACAATCTCAAAATTTTTCGTCAAAAACAGACTTCACTTTACGTCTAAATAATAAAAAATGGCTAATTTTTTTTCTCACATGTCTTTTTTTTAAGTGACGAACCTTGATCGGTCATGAGTTTTTCGAAAAAGTCATACTCTTTGGGACACCACTGTAATTTAGTTATGTATATTCTATTCTATATATTCGAATATAATGGAATATCTAATTTATTTGCAGTGAGAGGCATTTTCTCAAAAGCTGGGTTATTCATCCGACGACGTTACGAACATAAACCCTGACATAAACCCCAGCCTACTCAATTTCATTCCACATCGGCAATCCAACTATTGGAACTTCATCCCCGTATGCTGAGCTATATTAAGGGTGTAAATCCAATTATTTCTCTATTTCCATATCCAGTTGAGAAGAAGAGTGTCAAAAATGCAACCTAAGTACATAACCTATATTTAGTATTTTCTTAGCGAAACGTAATTGGAAGTTAATGAAATTAAACACTTTACCTAAGTCTTGATCATGCCAATCTCGATTAATATTTGAGGGACCGCGACAAATAAAGGAAACATCATTCCTTTAGTTATCGCGGTCCATTGGGTTTTTAGCCCACTAAAAGAAAGTGAAATTGTTATTTTATTCTTCCAAAATAATGTAGTATAATGTACTAATTCAGCCCAAACAATGGAGCGTAGTGAACTTAGGTACTTGGACGAGATAATTAGCAACTGTTTACGGAATTAATAAATTTTTTATGAATTTTTAAAAAATTCGAGCAGTACTTCTAAACCAAATTTTCTTGCGCATATTTTGACAGCAAGTGAACGCAAATAAAAAACGAAAAATCTGTAAATTGCCGGAAAACTGGTCAAATACCTCCACTGAATATTCACTTCTAGTTCACAGGTTCAATGGATTGCAAGATGAATTTGAATTAATATTCACCGACGCGAGTCTTAGTGGTGGAATACTCTTAACATAATATAACTTAGATGACATAATGTCAAGATCGAAAATTAACACGCCCGTAAATAATTATCAAATAATTTATGTACGTAGATAAAGTCTTTCAGTTCGTGTACTTCTAATAAAGCTAGCGAATTAAGTAAAAATAGCAGTTGTGAAATTTCACAGGTTGTCGACATCGATTGAATGGATCGAAGGATGACGTTGATACTTTGACGGCAATGTCGAAGGACAGGTTTTGTAATCTGAGTTTACGCCAATCCCAATTAGTGGAAGTCGTTTTTCGTACATGTTTTTCGTTTTTAATGGTCGAAAATCGTCGTTATTGAACGCGAATCCAATTATTGGTAAAGAGTTTTCTTTTTAATGTATTCGCTTTTGTATTTACATTTGAGCGTGTTTTCTTCGGTAGTTCGACAATAAGTGCTGGCGTGTTCAATGGTCTTACATTCTATTGGGCCTACGAGTGAACCACATTTAATAGTATGGTTAGGATGAAGTTCACTCCAGTTTGAAATGTCCATCATCATATCTTTCGTCACCGATGTATCCAAAACATACACGTATTTTCCGACTTCTAGGCTTTAAATCGCATTCATTGGTAAATTTAATCTTGCCTTACAAGACTTTTTATTTCGACAGGTTAATGAAACACTGTACTTAGAAATTTTATCTATCGAAAAAGACTAAACGATATTTGTAAATATTTCCATGATGATAAAAACGACACTTAGTGGAACACATTTTCCCGCTGCATTGTTTGGGCTGAATTAGTACATTATACTACATTATTTCGGACGAATAAAATAGCAATAGTGGGATAAAAGCCCAATGGACTGCGATAACTAAAGGAATGATGTTTCCTTTAGCTTAACAACACTCATATTTGACCAGTCATTCAAATCGTAAATAATTGGCTTTCTGTTTTAACTCTTTTTTGTGATTCGGAAATTCATCTTTTTAACAAATGCACATTTTAGCTAATTTTCTGTGAATTTGATAATACTATTGGCGAGATATTGAGGAAGTATATGACGCCATTGTTTTGTCACAACTGATTACAGAACTACGATTCTGTGTCCTTATTCCTATCAGGCGATTTAGGACACAGTGGGACTATATTTTGACGGGATGGAACTTTGCGCGCGGCTAAATTTTTCTGACCTATTACTTACGGCTATTTTGGATCGTTGCGAATACAATGCGCCATATTATAATAAATATAATACTAAAGTTTTACACCCGACCTGTATTGCCTCCTTGCTTTTCCCACTTCCTTCATTACTCCGACATTCATCCCCCCAGATACAATCCAAGCATTTGTGCTATTAGCCGACTCATATAGACCTCGTCGAAAATAGTCCATTAAACCTCCGTCGATTCCATGAATATCTTGAGCTATACCGGTCACAGAAATGAGGAGATTCGGCCTCGGAAGTTCCCAATGCTTAATCATGAGCTCTTCGTAAATTGTTTTCATGTCAAATTTCGTTTGATATCTTGGCTTGGTTTTGGGTTCAGCCATTAATTATTATTACAATTTCATTGAAGCTATGGCTTTTATGTTATAAACTTCTACTTTAGCTGCTAGAATTTAGTAGCGGTATGGATTCGACACTCAAATGTCTAGAATATCTAAAACTTAATTAATAGTTTGTTTTACAATGCTGAAATTTTCGAAAGATTATAGACACTTTTTCATTGTAGAATGATACAAAGGACGCAGTCGAGTTCCAGTAAAATGGAATAGCTCCATTCCATTGTGTTTTGATGTACAAATTGTACACGACTGTAAATATAATGTAAATATGTAAGCTAAGAATCCATGGCCGAGAAAAAGAAAAAAATTGAATTCTTCTGTCTTTAAAAAACGGAGAACAAAAACGTAGAACCAAAACGGTAAACCAAAACGGAGAACCACCTGTACGCAGAGAAGATCATGCGGCCTAAATGGCGGAGTGCCGAGGATCACCATGAAAATGCTTCATATGTGAAAGATACGCACATACAATGTTCGCAGAAGACTTTCACCCGGTAAAAAATTAATACGGGATTGACAGAACACCGAGTCACACCTACTGTGCCCATAAAATCAAATTTGACTAAAAAGGTCTTTTTTTATAAACAGTAGGCACAGCATCGGCAAAAACCTTTGTGGTTTTGTAAAAGCTAGGAAATAAGAAATTGGCTGAATTGCCAAAAACGAAATAAGGAGGCACACTAGGAACTTCGCGACAATCAAAGTTGCATACCAATGATGTGAACATATGTATTGTTAAAAGCAGGATGTGGTGTGACCACCTCGGAATGGTTTATGATTGTAAATCAACGCAGGTTACAAAATCTGAACCTCGCTAAGACCCTCTACCGGTAAGAGCTCTAGAAGCACTTTCCAATTCGATTATGTAACGTTACGAACCTGGGAATAAAGATTTCGAAAGGACGCGCACTGTCCAAAATAACACCGGTGAAAGCTCGACAAGCCCAGGAAAAAGAGGACGAGAACGAATTTAAAAAGTGTAAAAAGGAAGAAACACGGATGTCAGGAAGGTGGTGAAAAATTACTTGAAGACATTGAAAAACGTGAAGAAAAAACCACGAAAAGATAGGGAGTGAAGGCTAGGTGGGACGAAAGTGGGTGAACCAGATTTCGGGGGATCTAGAGAGCGTCCAGGCGGAGGAGGAATATGGAGACGAAAAATGGTGGAAGGTTATGATTTTGGGGTTGCCGTCTATTTTGGGGGACGTCATTGCGATCGGATCATACCGTCGCAATTAGCGGTCGATTTCAGGTCGAAAACCCCATTCCCGAAGAAAACGGACCACTTTTAAATTTTTAAGAAAAAACATTTCGGGATTAGGGAATGACTCACTAGGTGATGACGGACAAGGAGCGGAAAAGGAGCTGAAAAATAGGAAAACTGAGAATGGAAGGTAAGAAAATAGTACCGGCAAAAACGCGGAATAAAAACAGTAGGAAATAGGCGTTAATTAGAAACGCGGGATTCGCAAGGGAGCATGGGGAGACCCTATGAAAATATGAAGAAATACCGGAAATCGAGCTAGAAAAAATTACGAAGAAATGGCGAAATTTGAAAAAAAATAGAATTAAAAAAAAATGTGGAGAAAAAACGGGGAGAAATAAATACAATACTAAGCCTGAAGACAGAAGAATCAAGATCAGACAGAATTATGAAGCAGGTAAAGCTGGGAGAAAGAATTACGGACGCAGGAAAAAATAATAGCGGAAAATAGTGGAACATGATTTGAGGTCCAGGGAACGAACTCGGATCCTGTAGCATCACAGATGTACAGAATCCTGTATCCACATAGACCCGAAATATCAACTCAGACGATGAAGAAACTGATCAACTCGATGGGTAGCCAAGCCAATTGGCTATTTTTAATGAACCATTGCTGTTAATTGAGCCGAAAATTCGTCAGACTAGCATTAGCACTTTTTTTGCTAAAAAATAAATTGACCGAAATTATTGAAATGTGAAAATTAAATT
>SCLF01742775.1:0-13224 GCA_004367975.1 Mesochordaeus erythrocephalus | reverse complement strand
AAATAGTTTGTAGCAAAAGCTTATTTTCTTCGTATTTAGTTACAATACATCGTAATAAAGCAGCACAGAGAAAACCGAAACTCAAAATTATATGTTCAAAAGCTTCAAAATCCACTATCAACATTCTATGGCATGCTAATAAATATAAAATGTACGTCTACTTATTTCATAATCACATATCGTCAAGTGGAATAAGAATAACCATAACAGTGATTAGAAAAAACAAGATCAATTTCTGCACAATAAAATACAAATCTTTATTGTAAATAGTAAGGCCGAAAATTTTAAAACACTATTTCCAAAATTGTAAAGCATCCGACCAAAACATAAAATTATTTTGCAGTCCAGGCATATACCGTAAACTTCAAATGCAGAAAAACAAGACACTGGCATATTAGGCTGGTTTTTTAAGTCCAGGAATACAAAAAATTACCGGAAATTGCTTCATGGAACTCGTGAATTCTAGAAATCTTCTCCGGCATAATTTCATCACTGCGGTTTGTTCCGGTCTCGTTGGATCCATATCACGCATAATACCAAGCTCATTTGCTGTCAACTTGAATGCCCCTTTCTGTTTTGTCAACTCTCGATATTGGCACATCACATCCCAAAAACCAGTCATTTCTGCGTGGCCTTATTGAGTTCACATTCGCTCAGTAATAGCTGTCAGAACAAAAAAACGGTCAACAATCTATATCGGGTGGCGGTTTTGAATTTCCACAAGACGCAGCACGTGTGCAGAAACAGGCGTTTACTCAGAATGCTGGAGGAACAGGAAAAGTCCCAATGCTTTTCCAGCTTAAATATCATTATTAGTTTTTACGAGCCTGAAAAACCCCAAACGGTTCACAGGAGATAAATAAGCATATCATTGATGTCGTTGAAAACTCTTCCTTGAGCTTTATCCTGCATGAATAAATTTCGCACCATGCTAGTATCATTCAAGTTGTGGTTGTACATGAGATTAATTCCAAATAATTCCACAAGAGGTTCACTTAACGAATAATGCCTTTATATCATTAGCTAACACGAACAAATATAAAAAAAACATTTGTTGGTCCTGGAGATTGAAATGATTAGAACTTCTGGAGTGACAGACAGGGTCGGAATTTTGTCTGAGGATTATACACAAAGGTGTATCGGGAGATATATAAAAACCGATGCGTGTCCGGTGAACATAGTGAATGGGATTACTAACCTGTAATTTTGGTACCAAATCTTAAATACAGTCCGCTGACTGGATAATAAATGTAATCAATTATATGCAACATTTATAGGTTCCGGACAAATACTAACTTGCAAAAATCGTTTTAGTAGTGAGAAATATCAGTCTTCGGTGTGGATGACCGAATCACCTTCTTCGTTTTCGTTCGTTTTGATTTGGTCGAGCACGTGATTTTTTTTAAATAACTCTTGTGCACCAGTTGAGCCCATTTTGAAACATATGTCAGTTTTTCGCGTTTTCTCGAAACTGAGCAGAGCTAAGTCACTTGGCAAATGACACGAGGAAGAGCTCCACTTTATTTACTATTTAAGGCAGTAATGTCTTACGCGTGAACTTATTGAGCAACATCTACGGGTCCTATTTAGCAGATTTTGAGAGAACTTTCGGACCAAAATTACAACCGAAGTGAACTTATAAATGTAAAATCCAAAATTTTAGGTCGAAAACTTGACTAGTTTGTCGACTATAACCTTTAACGAATAGCCTATATTTATACGTAACAGCAGTGATGAGTGGGAGCAACTGACGGCAGTAGTAAGTTAAAATACCATTAACGTTTATAAAGAAGAGTAGGCTGTTTTATTTTATACTCAACCTATGTTAGGCGATGCAACCGGTTTCACAAACACGTCGTTTATAATCGTCACATACTCATTAAAGGCAGTGTAGTTGACCACGAAAGTGCTCGTCAAATGGCTTCAAGCTAAGAACAAAGTCCCCATGTAATTAAGATTGCGAAAAGCGCGGCTGCGAAAAACACCCCACCAAATTTTTTTGTAGGTCGTAAGCGACTAATACGTAAATTTTTTTTATAAAACCAGCAGATGCTCGCACCCATTGCGTTTAGAGTTTTCAGAATGTGTAGGTGTAAAATTCCACGTAAAGTCAGTAAGCTAGGTAGAAAAGGTTAGACACAGCTGTCTTAAATAGTAAACGAAGTGGAGTTCTACCACGTGCCTAGGTTCCTAAAGATACCCGCCTTTTTGAAGACAATTGTTGCCACGGTAAGTCACGGTAAGCCACGGTAAGTCACGGTAAGTCACGGTAAGCCACGGTAAGTCAGTTGGGATACGTTAGTGCAAGCTAGGTAAGCAGGGGTAAGTTGAGTTAAGTTAGGATAGGGCGGGGTTTACCACTAGAGTTTCATAATAAAAAATGGATAGTAAAAAATCATTATACAAATAATTCCTGGTTGCTCTTTGAAGGGTAAGCTGGACTAAATAATGGGTAAATTTGGGATGGTCAATATACTCTGAAGACTGAGATTTCTCACTATTATTAATAATTTGAGCAAGTTAGTATTTGTCCTGGAGCTATAGATTTTACATATAATTTAATATATGTAATGGGCTAAGTTTATTAACCAAACAGCGGACCGTATTTAAGATTTGGTGGTACAAAAATTACAAGAAAATAATCCAACTAAACATGTCCATAGGAGACGCGTCGGTTGTTAAGAGAATATATGTAGAGATAATTGTCAATAAATAATATAAATTAGGCACTACTTCCTGAAAATAGATACACCATCCTTTTGTGACCTTATGCAGTTAAAAACATGATGAAAGGATGAATGATTCCAAGTTGACACGCCATCAAATACATAGTGTTTTGGACTCTTTTTTGCTAAAATAATAGGGTTTAAGGCATGCCAATAGCACCAAACGGCTACGATATTTAAATTCGAGCCTTTCATTAACATCAGGGTGTTATGAAGTACACATTATTTAATGAGTAAAACCCAATGCGTCTCTATAACTAATGGTACGACGAGCACGCGTATGTTGGTGCCATACCAACCTGACAATTATCAATTCTTAATCAATTTTTAATTGAAATTAACAAATTGGTTTTGTATATTTATGCTCTGTATTCTCCGTATTTTATTTCTGTTAAACAAAATTTTTGCCTGACAATGAACGAATGTTCGAAAGCTTGCTATAATAAATTATTATACAAATATTTTCTAATTTTATTATCATATAACTGTCAAATTAAGTCAAATCAATTCAAATATGGAAAACAGACAGTACCAGACAGTTCAAAGAGCGATGACTAAAATACACCGTTCCGTGAAAAGCCTGGATTTTTTACAGAAATGACTTATACCGAAATGCCTTACACAGAAAATACAACAAAATTTCGTACCAAATTCTCACCAAAATTCCTTTAAAATTTGAATTAGTCCCCATCTACAATCCAATAGAAAATAACTGAATGATTAAAGAACGAAATTAAAGACACTAAATTTACTTATTATCTAACAAAATACCAAAAATACCAACATTCGTATTAAAACAAATTAAATTAACTAACGATAACGTTGGTATAAATATAGAACCTGAAACAATCAATACAATTAATAATACAAATGTTGTAATTCCTGTTGAAATATTTAGAATTTTAAAATTTGATAGTGAACACCCCATAGGAGGTAACACATCTTTTATCACAATTTGAAAAATTAAATCATAAATGGTATAAATATGCAAAAATTATCAATTTGACAGATAAGACTTTGATATAGTATATTAGATGATATCTTTGATGCTGTCTTTCCTTATCTATCCCAAATTCACGCCCTTGTTACCATTCGGACTTGAAAATGAAATTTTTCAGCGAATGGAAAGAAGAATCCAGAAAGCAGTGGACGGAATAACAACAGATCAATCAGCGGGTTGGAAGTCAGATGCAGAACATATAATCTGAAATAAAGGACAATATAGGAATTGTTAGGCTATAAAAAAAAGAAGTCCACAACAAGAGACAAGAAAAAAACTGACATGGCGATACGAGAAAGACGAACAGAGGGACCCTGTAGGGGATCATCCAACCCCTATAGAGGCGTGTGTGAAAATGCGGACTACGAGGACACAGGGGAGACAATTTTTTTCGCACAACAAGGCAATGCTATTTTGCCACAAAGACCGCGACAACCCTTACATGTGCCCTTCTTCTGTAAAAATTAACAGTTCAGAAAATAAAATGGAATTAAATAAAAAAGTTTTTTTTTGACAGGTATTTTGCACATTTTGCACATGAAATCGGCAAAACTTTTGTGAGGGTATGTTTAGAGGGCAGAAACTGTTCCATGTTAGTGGGCAGTGGAAGCGAGGTAACCATATTCCCATAAAAGTTATTTATTAAAAAGACCAAACGAACAAATGTCGATACTAGGAGTACTTAGAATTAATTTGGAATTCGAGGGAGGCGTTTTGGAGGATCGGAATATATATATAACGCCAAAAAACTGCGTGGCCATTTTGTGCACCGACGTATTATTTAAAATTTGCATACTAATTTTAGACCATCGGAAAGGATGGTGTAGCATAGGACGCCTAACAACACCTGTGTACTCATCGTGCGAAGAACAAGAAACATATTCCGTAGTGTGAGAATTCAAAAAAAATCCATATAGGCAAGAAGTTTTTACGAATAACGAAATAACAATTCCGAAAAAATGTGAACTTATTACAGAAGCTACCGTGAACCAACCCCCCACAACGGAGTGGTACATGGTAGAAAGTGAATGCCGTATTAATAATTTGAGTCTGGTAAAAGCCCTATCTCAACGACAACCATGAGAGTCATTTCGGGTGCGATTATGCAATGTTACGAATGTTGCAATAAAAAGCGAGAAATGCCGCCCATTGTTAAAAATAACGTTGGTAAGGGGCCGGGATACAGACCATACACGAAACCGAAGAAAAACTGCATGGAAACTGCATGGAAACTGCATGGAAAGAAGCAGATAAAACACCATAAGAAGAAAATAAGACGAAGTGGAAGACATATGGATATGGCAAAAACGAGCAAAAAGAGCGGAACGGAAATTTAACTTCTAATTTTAATTATTACAGATCAACCAGACATGAAGAAAGACAAAGAACAAGAGAGCAAGAAACTGAAGAAGAAGTACTACAAAATCGGAAAATCGCAGCAAAAAGTCAACGAGAAGCCGGAAAACATTACAAAAGAATATGAGAAATACGGAAATTACAGAGAATTGAGGAGGAGCGAACATTGGAGGACGCTCGGAACCAATTAGAAGCGAGGAACGAAGAGTCAATGGGAAGAGATAATTGGGGAGAGTGTAGATAGAAAAGAGCAGATAATATAGAGTTGGAGGAGACCGATCCAATAGGAAACAAGGAAAATTAAAGTCAGGAGAAAGACCGCATATTAAATATATCAACTTCGACGGAACTTGTCAAAAAACTACGGACGATTGAAATACCAATTTTCGGACAATGGAGAATACGAGGCGGGGAATTCGAAAAAAAAAATATAGAATAGTAAATAATTCCGTGGAAACAAGCAGGAAAAAGACGATATGGGAAAAAGAAAAAATGGATCAGAAAGCGTAAAAGACATCACACAGAACGAAGAAAATGCAATAATGACATCGACACGAATAGGAGAAGAAGTAAGGCCGAGGAGGTAAGTAACCAAGGGAAAACGATGGAAGTGAACCAAAAAGTGAAAAGAGAATTGAGGAGATTACGAAACACAGGGCACCAAATACATGACGAAAAGCTGGAAATATCAGCAAGAACCAAAAGCTATGATCTTCGTGAGCGAAAAACATCGGCTGAAAGAAAAGTAGGAAGACAACAAAAGGATGGAGTATAGAAAAGGAACGGAGGAAAGGAGATTGTTGGACAACAAGGAACAAATAATACATTGAATTTGACTGAAAGGTTAAATCAGCGACTAACCCCGTACTCTGAAATGGATGTCACAAAGGTGGAGGCGGAGGCTAAAATATGAAAGAAAAATATAAATAAAAAGAGATAAAAAATTATTACCCGAAAAATGAATGCGGGACGTAAAAGATCTGAGAAACGATAAACCCAGATAAAAATACATTAAGAGGCAATTTGGAACAGAATGGTGCAAAATTCCAGGCGACACCTCCCTTGACACATCAAGACAAGCTGATGGTGCGGAAGCTGAAGAAGCAGGGCACCAAGAAAAAAAAGGATCGGGACGGAAATTGAAAAACAAGGGTGTCCAAAATGGACACCGATTTTAGAACTGACTACACCACAGCCTTTTGAGGCCCAATTATAGCCAAAGCGATGGTATGAATATAAAGTTCACAGAATTGAAGGGCAGGATCCAAGTGAGTTAAAAAGGAACATGTAAGACTGGTTTTAGTTTCAGTTCGAAATTGGGCCCATTTTTTCGTAATTTGGATCATTAATTGATCTGAAACTAGATCATTTCAGCCCTAATTTGACAGAAAAATGACGCCTGCTTAATAAAAGCAGGCAATAAAGTCAGAGATGGCACTAGAACTCCATGGAAGCTAACCATGGACCGTGAATCCGCTGGCCATTACGGGACGTTATTTATTAGCGGACAATATTTATCAAATAAAAAAGTATTATTCAATTAAAAGTGTAAAAATGATCATTTTGAGGGGCAGCGGAAAGTAGATGCGTACTGGAGGTTAGACAGACAACCAAATTGGTTGTATCAGTTAGGAAAACATCGAACGGTACTTCTAAACCGAATTGTCGTGCGCATATTTTAGAATAACTTTCGACCACGAATTTTGACCGGAAGTGGACGCAAAAAACGAAAAATCCGAAAATTGTGGAAAACTGGATAAATAGTTCCACTATTGATATTTAGCTCTCCTAAAAATTTAAGCGTATATAATGGTACGTAACACTCAATATTCACCCGAGAACTATTTGAAAAAAAAAGAAAAATTATTTTGTGTCAAATGGTAACCATAATACTGGTTGGTGCAGAGGTAGAAAGAGATGTGGCGAACAATATGAGACAAAAATCGACTAATCCTGATAAAGGGATTGATAGTTATAGGGAACCTCGGTAGTAAATCAGTCCCAACTTTGCGTGGTCGGAATACGCCCACGGTTGGTACAGAGGTAGAGGGATTTGAGCGGAATAATATGAGATACAAAAGTACAAATTCTGATAAAGTAGTCGGTAGTTATGCGGAATAATGTTAGTGTGCGTAGGCGGATATTGCAAATAAGCCCATAATTAGATATAATATCGCAGTTAGTATACCCTATAAGGTTAAGAATGACCTAATTTGACCGAAAACTAGACTGACTCTATTTAAACTAGCCCTTATACCCATAATCAACAACACCAAATTGGAATCTAGAAATTAAATAATGAGTTTCCCGAGAATGTGTCGAGCGGCACAGATTGCACCGTGAGGGTAGTTCTATTCGTGCAGCGTACAAGTTACGGGTATACTCCCCAGTGAGACTAACTTCAGTAAATATTAATTCATATATTAAATTCGCGAATATTAATCCAAGAAGTGGATTTTGACATCTAAGTACCTAAATAACCTGAATTCAGTATAGTAACTAATTAGACTTTCGACACATTGAGCAAATACCTAATGGATGTCCGGAATCTGTCGACACATCCCCTATATTCCAACTAGCCATCGGTAACTAAAAATGCCTAGCAGCAAATACGCATCGGGTAAAGTCTAGTAAATTGATGTTTACCTTGCTCAAAAACTAATTGGCTCCGATTGGCTCTCGAGTTCTATTGGCTAACTCCAAATATGAGACCTGATTATCTGTTTCTATGAATAGCCATTAACGGCCCCTCTGGGGGGGGGGGCACTGCGATGCCGATGGAGAGAAAAGTTTCGTACTGAACAAAAGTGTCTTTTGGTTCAGAATGTCTCCCAGAGGGTTGTAAATGGGTGAAACGCATTCCTACTGGAAACCATCACCTGAATTGATTTAGGATATGTACTATCACTTAAGATAAGTTACGTTATGTACTTTGATATAGACATAATGTTATGGGGCTTACATAAATACAATTTGGCGCAACCAAAAGCAAACAATAACCCACAGAGGATTTCGGCATACATCTCTGAATGTTCATTATTTATTACACAAATACGATAGTAGTGTCATGGCCTTCCATAAAATGTTTACTGCAGCTATTCCTGTGACTAGGAATCCTAGATTTACTGCTCAGTAGAGCATAATTTCCTTTTTCTATAAAACCTATCAAATTGTCCCCCTGTTCACACTAAATTTTCTGCATTTTATTTATAATAATAGTAATATACACTGGTAACGGCCAAAATGTCTGATTCGCACATTTGATCACAGAACTGGGTTTGTTCTCAGCATAACAATTTTAGGAGTTTGTATTCAAAATAATTTTTACTCAGATATAATAAACAGTAAGGTCACCGTATGATATCATGAATTGAAATGTTCGTATAAAAATCAAAACAGACTCAAATCATTTCGGAATGGCTATAAATCAACTATCAGTGTATAAACCACGAAATACGATGTCAATACAATTAAAGAGATTTTTGGCGGTAAATTGATTCTAAATTTCATTTAGAATATACCGGGAAAAATACGAATCCGAGAACTTTTACCCTATAAACAGCAACTCGAGATAATTTTTAGGAATTACAATGGATGATTTTCATTTAGATATGAAAACCTTTGGGTATACAATAGGCTCTGATTTAACAGCCTTCAACATAAGCATGTTACACCATTTCTATTTCATCCTGTGAATACGACCCTAACTCAAATAACGATAGACTTTTCTCTCTCAATTTTCTCGAATTAGCGCCAAAACTGAGTTAAAATTTTGTTTATAATTCAAAAACTCAAATTACAACTGAGAAAACGGCATTTAAAAATGACATTCAGTTCAAGAACGCTCAGTTTAGAAGCTATTGTACTAAATCCAAATAATATAATTTAAAGCGAAAATAGCGTTAAATCAGTAACCTTTAAGCATGGAAAATTGCAATTGCAAATGTCATTGTACGCATTTTGAGAAAAATACGAGCATGGTATCTACTGAAAAAATGAAGTGGTATCTACGGGTTAACATATGTATTATTTTAACCCCTGCGCACCATTTGAGTCTTTCCAGGGTCATCGACCAGTTTTACCGCGTTTTACTCGAAACTGAGCAGAGCTAGGTCGACCATTTCTAGATTGGAAGTACCACCGGAAGTCCTACCTAAAAACCGGAAATTGATTTTTTAGAGTTGAGAGTGACATAGAAATTTTGCGTGAGATACATTTTAATCTACAAACGCCTTCAAAAAATCTAAGTGGCCAAATCCAAGGCATGGTACCTAACAAATGACAATTGGAAAAGTTCCACTTTTTTCTATTTGTGACTTATGTCAACACGTTGACCAGTATTTCCAGATAAAATTCTATGGCGCAGATTTTGAGAGAACTCGCCGCCCAAAATTACAACCGGCAATGAACCTAAAAATTAAAAAATCGAAAATTTACGTCGAAAAATTGACCAGGTTATCGGCCAAACATTTCTAATCTAACAGTGCAAATATAAATCAGCTAGCCCTATGCGTTCTCTCAGAAAAGTACTGAGGAAATAGCACTTTACATGTTTTAGTTTTTTACAATTTAAGACAGCTGTGTCTTAGTTAGGCAAACAACGAGAGGTACTTCTAAACCGAATTTTCTTGCGCATTTTTAGGACAACTTTCGACCACGAATTTGGACCGGAAGTGGACGCACATGTAGGGAAAGAATTCCTTGTTGTTAGATTAGCAAGATAATGTTCTGAAAAATCTATATTAATATACATCAAATAAATGTGGCATAGTTTGAACCTGAGTTGGATACATAACAACCAGGATGAGTTTGATACTCGTCATGAACGGTACTTAGAGTAGTAAGACAGACACAATTTTTGCATTTACAGACTATATGATCACTCATGGAGAATCTACTCTTGCATGCTTGGGTTTTATAGGTGTGAGTGGTTAGTTTGCGTTCAAATAGCTGCAACATCATGACTAGTCGTTCAATACCTTAATAATTTATAGACACACAAAAACCCTTGTAATAACAACATACCGTTCATACCGGCTTCAAAACTGGTTAGGAAAACCCCTTGTCTGAGTGATAGACTAATATGAGGCAACTCTTTTTGGTAGACTGAACAATAACTCTATGCGATAACATAGAATTACCACATCATCGAAAATTAGCATAGCTCGAAGCAACCTATTTAGTCTTATAGGTGTTGGTTCTTGACATACAGCCTTAGTCGTAGAACTCAACAAAGGAGATTTTAAAGCTGGGTTTACAGGCTTGGGCAACAATTTTGGTGTGATGATGGTTCCTCGGGCACTGTGATTCGTTTACTTGCACATGTAGTCCTACTGAATACGGGTGATACCCAATTTTCTAGCATAGGAGTTGAATGACTGGGATTGGGAATCTCCTCTACCGTAGATGCTGATAATTGTGGTAAAACAAGCTTGTCTATATTGATATTAATAGTGATGGTTAAATAAAATACACTTACTATAGACTTACTATACACTTAAGATCGACAATGTTTGGGTCATAATAGGAATTCTCCATCTAATAAATACACTTAACCTTTATATAAATAACAAATGGTATATATCAGAGTCACTGTGTAAAATATCAGAATTCACATCTCTTTATTATTTATGGCGAATAAACGCTTGAATGTTTCTTCATCTAGGTATGTTTTATAAGATTGGGTGAATGTATATCAAATCACATTGACATAATCATTTAATTTGAAATTCAAAAATGCGTATATATTTATTGCCTAATTTGATGATATTTTACAAAAGCACCTATTCTGTTCGCGGCTATTGCGATGTTTGCCTCTGGGAAATGCATATGCACACATACTGGACGATAAACGAGTATATTATATACAGTATTATGGGTTGTATTTTGCACTCCGTTCAGACGTGACTGACTCTAAGGAATTGAAGCCTTACTCAACCTTATTTTCCTAAGCAAGTCAGAGGCAGCCAAAGGGCTGTTATCATGACAAGCTTGGAAATAGCAGCAAAGTAATCCATCCTTTGAATTAGATAATAATATTAAAAAAATGTAAATAATTGACATCTATGAAATTTAAAATGTATGTTATAAAATTGTAAAAAGGAGTATAGGTATATAGGTTCTAATACGATGCTATTAGTACCTGTAACCTATCAAAAATATGGTATTACATCAAAAATATAACATTAATACTAGAATTATAAAATATGGAAACAGTCCTGAATGTATGATAACATTCGATTGGATTGTAAATATGACAGACTTTGTAAAATATGATAAGTAAAATATGTTATAATTATTATGTCTAATTTAGTGATTTTCAATAATCCTGTCTTGGTTGAATGCAATCAACAGATATATTTGAAGAATGCACACAGCTTAAAGTCGCCCGGAGTAAATGATGAAAGAACGATACAATAAATATATAAGTTATTTAATAAACCAACGAACGAACAATAATTATAAAGATCAAATGTCATCCTTTTTAACTCCGAGATCTGCGCAACAGTAGCTAAATAAATAAATAAGGAAAAAACAACAAAATATTTTTTGTCAAATGGTAGATCTTCTAGACTTCATATTATTTTTGTTTCGGCGTAAGACTTTCTATATATAATATTTACGAAATTCCTAGACCAAATACCGCGATATTTGGTGGGAGATCAGGAATTCTGATAAAGGGTTCGATAGTTATAGCCAAACCACCCCCAATCAACAACACGAAAACCGAAATCCATTACTGAAATTATTGTTTTCACGAGTGTGTGTCGAGCGAAACACACTTCTGCGTGAGGGTAGAACCATTTCTTCTGCGTACGGGTTAAAGGAAAACCCTTAGGTAAAACAAGTAAACATCGGATTGTACACAAATCTTATAATTCTGGAGATGGAAATTACTACACTTTCTCGACAACCATTTTGGAATGTTTAGTGGCATAAGGGTTGTTCTTTTGTATAGTTGCCTTAGAAATATTGATATATTTTTTCAGTTGCTATATTTATATGCTCGAAACATTTGGGCTTTAGCGTGATTCGACCTTGCGCGTCTTTCCCTCTCATGCGAACGCTCTATCCTCTGAGTTACAAAACCACCCCGTTAGTCCAGTCTTTCAAGCATATATTATTTTGGTGTCAATATAGGATATGGCCAAGGGTTATTTCATCTTCTTTTGATAGTCAGAAATACACGAAATGTCTATCATCAGTACTATTGGGTATGTTCCATATAAAATACGTTTAAAACTTAGACGCTGTTACCCTTATTCTGAGAATCAACGTCAAAGTGAAATATTAAGTCTCGAAATTCGAAGCAGAATAAATCACATTTCTCATCATATAATTTGTAAACGATTTAATGGGATTTCTGAGCGAGAACTTGGCGCAAACAGGCCTATGTTTTGTCGGCCGATATCACGAGCAAGTTTTCGATCGAAATATTTGTATTCCCTATTTGCAACATAATCACTGTGCACATTTTGGGAAAATATAGGCTCATGACTCATTGCTGATAGGAGTGTGGAGTCTAAAAATTCAAACACCAAAATAATCTGAGAAAGTTCGTAAACGGCGAAATCAATATTCTGAGAGTATTATTTGACGTAACTTTTCGGATTTTTAATTTTTGGGTTCACTTACGGTTGTAATTTTGGGCCGCACAATGTTGTAATTTTGGGTTTAGATTCTCTCAAAATCTGCCCCATTGAATTTAATCCGGAAATACTCGTCACCGAGTAGATATGTAAGAGAGAGCTGTAATAGATAGTGAAAAAGCGGAACTCTCCCAATTAGGCGAAACTTCTATGTGACCCTTAACCCCAAAATAATAATTTTCGGTTTTTATGTAGCACTTCTGGTGGTACTTCTTGTCTACAAATGGTAGTAGATGCGGCTTGGAATTGTGGGGGTTGTTCTGACATAGCTATGCTCAGCTTCGGGTAAAACCGAAAATCTGGTCGATGAGTGAAAATATGCTCAAAGGCTTTGCCAGCCGTGAAGATAGTGATGCTGTAGTTCATGCTTCATGAATGGATCGAAATTTTAATATATCGTCATGGCGTTCGTGCTAGTTAACCAGTGGAGACCCCGAAGGACGTTTTGTCCCTTTTCACCCCAAAAACGCTCTTCTTTCGCAAATATCTGGAG
>SCLF01742664.1:0-13227 GCA_004367975.1 Mesochordaeus erythrocephalus | reverse complement strand
CTGAAAATAGATTCGGACCTGAAATGAAAAACTCTATCAGACCCACTAAGTTCCGAAAACCGCTGTTCTGCTACCCAGACACCCTAGGGGCGGCTGACCCAGACATTAGTGTATAGGGGAGGGTTGTCTTTTGATAGGCGTGATACCGTCAGTGGCCCAGCATGGTGTAGTACACGGCTTTTCGCTTATTTTTTACAGGAGCGTTAAAACCTGGTCTTAGTTCACTAACTATACATGAAATATTGAACAATCATCGGTTCAGACGAGGAAAATATATTATGTAGCGAGAATAAATAAAAATGAAGACGTTCCTCTAAGGCCAGGGACTGCCATCGCATGTCATGAACAACAGTCACTTTAGTGGAGATCTCTGTAAAATGACAACCATAAATAAATAGCAAACAATGTACCATGGGAAATTATATTACTATTCGAAGCACTATAAAGACTGCGTAGTATACTAAATGCCACTAAATAATGTAGCCCATTTCAATGTTATTCAAATTGGTCATTTCCTTTCACAAGGCGCGCGAATGGAGCTCTTCTAATCAGTAGATCTCCGCTACGTTGGTACTTGGCAATCTCAGAAATATGATGTTTAACATATTTCCTTTTCGGTTGAGGTTGGTTTTTACGAACCATGGTCTCTAAATAAAATGCTGAAAACCAATGTTGTAGAATTTAGTGGAATCGTAAAGGATTTTATTTGAAGTATGTTCATTTTTTGCGTATTTTGCTAGCCTTCAGCACTAGACGATCTTTTGGATCAGAAGCTTCTTTTTTTGGCACCCAAACGGCAGGTTCGTTAGGCATTGTGAGACTCCTATCACCTTCAACCTAAATAATATTTATTATCCCAGATATGGAATGGAAGGCACTTTTTTATACGCGTGAGCTGGATTTAGTTTGTTATGGTGATATATGACGTGTATTTAAATGTAGTTTACAGGAGTCACTTGCAAATTGTACAGGTGAAGGCAGTTGGGAGTATTGTAAATAACGCCAAATTCGTAAGGTTCGGTACTCGTATATAGGGAAAGATAACCACTAACTAAAATTTATTTTACAACTCCAAATACATATATGTTGCAAATACTAAGGCAAAAGCTGAAGCAAGCTGGAATGACACACTTTTAGCTTATTTTGGTGAATAATATAACATATTAGTATCGATATGTACGAAGTATCGTCAGTATCCAAATGGCGTATTTGTTGACACAAATACAACTTATGGCAGAAATCAGTATTCAAGGTATGTAAGAATAGCCATGACGGGCGTATTAACCAGTATAAATAGGACTAAATATCTACTAAACCACGGTTTAAGCCATAAATGCATCCACAATTTTACCGAACATTTTTTGAGCATTTCTCTTTACCAATGAAAATTTAACTGCAATTATCTCAGTGGTCAAACCTCTCTTTAAATCAAGTCTTTTGTCTTTCTATCATTGTCGTTATAGACGAAAATGGCTCTTACTATCCACAAAACATTTTTTATTGAATATATACTGAAGCAGTGACTTTTTTTGCAGAAATTGAACGGTTTACTAACTACAACTATTTTAACCGTGGGAACTCAGTTTCAATTTATTATTTTTCTTTGGGTATCATTGTTGGCATAGAAAAAAACTACGTTATTATATCGTACACATGTGTCAAGGTCACCCCCCCCCCCATAGGGTGTCCATTCAGCAACTGATCGGTTAACGAGACCTAGTGGGTTTGATAGTTTTTTCTTGTGTTTTTCATCGCATTACAGTATGTCCAAAATTATATTCCTTCATACAGTTAACCCCGTCTAATGAAAAAAATGAGTCGAATATAGTTGACTTTGACCGCTTTGAAATATAGTTTAGTATAGTCTATGAGAAAATCAATCAAATACCCTTAAAATGTGATATGTTATAGGGTTTTACTTCACGATCAAAGTTTTACATTAACGAAAGTGCGTACAATTGACTCTGCTCAAGTTATGGTAATTTAAAAAAGGTGAAATATTGTCAAATTTCTAAATTACCATAACTCGAACAGAAACAATTACATGCTGTAATTCTAGTACATTTGGTGGTAATCCATAAGTCCCGTGGCAGGTATCATTGCTCTTGTTATGTATGTTGTGCATTTATTTAGGTATGTATATAGTGTATGATAAGGCAGTGTATTATGTTAGTGTAGTATGGCAACTGTCTTCATCCACTTCGTTAAATGTCATTTGGCTGATCATTTAGAGGCGAATAAGCGATTTGGACTCACTGGGCTCGCAAATGACCAACTAATCAGATGATTGATAAAGTCCGAACCCAGCATAAAATGAGTTCAATACAAGCATACATAAACCCAAGTTCGCCTTTTAAATTTTAAAGGCCGTTATAGCCCAAAAACTGGACCGAAAAAGTAAAAAAATTTCACACTTTTTAATATTATTATGATTTAGAAAATATGCCACCATCGCAAAGTATGTTCACTAAAAATTCGACCCGAAACAACTGCGTTAAAACTATATTTTAGGACGGTCAAAGTCAACTCATTTTTGTCTTTAGAGGGGGTTAACTGTATGAAGGAGTATAATTTTGGACACACTGTAATGAGATAAAAAAAACCGCAAGAAAAAACTATCAGACCCACCAGGTCTCATTAACCGATCAGTTGCCTATCAAAAAACTAACTCTCGACGAAATATAACGTACTTGGCAGACCAAGAGTTTTCCAATTTGACCAATTGGACGTGTGCCTTTTGTTATCTCCTGATGTGACCTAGAAATGCTAAGTTAACCAAGAAATGTCCCTATTTATCTCCAGCTGTGACCCAATAAACTAAATTCAAATCTGTTTTCATTTAGTATTTTAGATTTAACAAAATAGAAAGAGAGAGCGAGAAAGACGAAGAATAAAACGCAGAGAAACAGAAGAAAAATCAAGGAAAAGGGATAATGGTTTTAGATTCATGGCTCAGGGTTATAGTCATCAAATTTGGCTTTAAATTCGTGGCTCACATTTGGGCCATCTATTTTTCTTTCAATTCGGGACTCACATTTGTGGTAGTCTAATCTGCCTTTTAATTCGTCGGTCACATTCGGTGTCAATTATTTTGGCTTATAATTCATGGCTCACACCCGAATTTTAGGCTAAAATATATGACTCCAAATGTGACTGACGAATAAAAAGACCCAGAAAATTGCATTTGAATGAAATTTCGCGTGTATAACCGTTACATTATTATTTTTCATATTTTTTCGGTAAGCAGTATTAATATAATTTTAACACCGTTAAATAGCCATATGGCATAGCTACAACGGAAAATATTGTTCCGTTTTTTGGTCTGAGATGGAAAAGAAGAGCGGTGGGCATTTTGTCCCTAAACGGTATCCACAGAAAATTTCACACTTTGGACTAAATTTTAAACTAGAAGCCTTTAAAAAACTAGGTAGATACATTTATGTCTGATGTTTACGGATGTTCAATTCTATTGGAAATTATATTTGTTTCATGGAAATACCAGAAAATAACCAATTTTCTGTCATTTGATGGGTAGTGTATATTTATGTCCGAAGATTACAGGGCTGATTTACGGTGGAGTTTTATTTTTCGTATCGGAAATTCGGAAACTTATGTATGAACATTCGTGTCATTTTTGGTTTACTTTCGCTATTACGGTGAATGTTAGTGCTCCCAAATAAATTCGGTTACATATTTCGGACAGTTGGTCATTTTCTGATACTTCCGATGAATCAATAACATCATTTTATAATTTAGTCTAAAAGTTTCGCCTCCAGGTACAAATACTTTAGATATTTATTTAAATCGTTAAATTGTTCTATGCAGTTTCTAGATTAAAAACTCCAAGGCTAATACATGCTTGGAAAGAATAAAGCCTTTTTTTAATGGGAGTTTGCTAATTGTAAAATTTGTATTTTAAAATATTCATCCGTTTTCATGAAGGAGCGAGATAAAAAAAAAACGTATAATTTTTGTCGTATTATACTACTTAGAGTACTAGGAACTCAATTGTTTTTGTTGCATTGGGTGTACACGGCTAAATTTTTATGGTGACATCTGACGAGTCTGGTGTTACTACAAAAGTGATATTACTTGCCTTCAAACTACATTTTTAATACATGTCAAGACCGTACATTAACATATTACTAGACGAAAGCAAATCTTATTAATCCCATTAGAAAGAAGCTTTTTGCGCAGTTCTATTTCCAATGAAGATAGGATTCTAGTTCCAGTGTATTATATTCAACAGGAAAATCATAAGTAGGCTAACCTGCCTATCACTGATGAGGGCATCAAATCTGTAATCTTCCATACATCTAACAGTTTTCCCCATCCAATAATGCTTTAGCAGACCAGGTTTTGATTTTCGTAGCTTTATTTCAAAGAATCCATCTGAGGTATACTTATTGCTCTCGGGCATTTCCACTCCGTCCCTGCCCAAACTGATAGCCATTCCGATTTGATCTTTTCCCTTTTCATATTTGGACGTTATAACAAATCCGTTCGGCGTGATTTTACATTCACAGGACATCTCAACTTAATAGAATACATTCATTAAAAAGCAACACTTCAAACTCCATTATAACTTCAACATTGTTGGAAAACTGTCTGTATTAATAATTAAATTCGGGATTAGTCTTTGAATAAGCATATCACGTTATTCCAAATTATTTCGAAGTGAAACGTAAATTTATTACTTAACAGAACGTAAATTATCCGATTGCTACAGATAATTTATTCCTTTTCGTCAGATCTCCGAAAGATAATTTATTGGTAAAATTACTCACATTATTAGGTCATATATTCTGTTCCAATACATTCGTTATAGTGTTTAAATTACACCATGAAAACAACGTAGATAATGATACAGTATTGGTGTGAATAGGTGCAGTACTAACACCTCAAATAATTACTCAGCCATTACCATCAATGCGAGCTTTAGGGAAAAAGTTTTACGTTAGAATGGTAGAAACATACTTCCAACACTAACTTCGAAGAGGCACCATCGTTCTGATTCGGAAGCTTTGAAGTCCGGTAAGGTCAGATTATGTGCAGGAATGAGCTCCACCAGACTCCTCACGCGAGGCTCATTTTTGATCCTCTCATTATCTGATTTGGATTCTTTTGAAGTTTAGATCCAAACATTTAAGGATAGGTCTTCTTTTATAAAATATAAAATTTATTTGTCTGTAAAACTAAAAGCGCTATATGATTTCTATAATAAAGGTCCTAAACGATAATTCCATAATGGTTGCACAGTAAGAGGAAAATGATCATTGATTTAAATTTCCTTTGACGGGTTTGATCTCTGGTAGCAAATTAGGTGGAATATAAAGAGCATCAGCAGTTTTTTCTATCGCAACCGGAAGAGTAACTTCAAGCGTTTTCTGAAAAGTATTTCAAAGGGCCAAAACGTATTCATGATATCTTTGATCACTGGTATCGAGGTAAAATCTGCAATAAACTGTTTCCGGGCCATATTTAGTTGACTAACTCTATTCTTTACGCACCAAAATTACCAAAACTGCCGTAATCCCAGTACTACCAATTTAATTATCATACTAATTTACGGCCACATTGTTATTACTGATAACCTAAAGTAACGCACTCTAATACTTGGAACTTTGAGCGTAGTACTTGAGGTTATTGATCCTCCGAGGAGGTCGGTATAGAAAAAATTACTTTTAATGACCAGTTTTGCGATTAACAACCCCTGGTTATATGAATTTAGCTCACTTGCATCTACCACCCTAATCTTTTCTCTTTGAAATATTTCTCAGAATGAGTGATTTGATTGGTTGATTATTACTCATTCCTCGTATAATAAAAAAGAAACGCACTCTAACACTTGGAACATTTTGACTGCGTCCTTAATTCGTTAGTGATCCCCATTTTTAGCATTCAGAAAGATTCAATTGGGGTATATTTTCGTAATAAACTTACATATAAATTTACCACTTCTTTGCTGAATTGCATTGCATGCATCTTTGTACTCAACCTAATTTGCATGATTTTGCCTTATGCAATTGTGAGCCGCATTGTAAATACGCTCATTTAGTGAAATCATATGTGCAAGGTAAATGTCATTCTCGTTTCCGTGTGCTAGTTCCTTTGCTTGGAGCATGAGGTAGCTTGGTGCTTGTTTCTCCAGCTGGTTGAAGTGGAACGTTTTTTCGAGGTTTGGGTAATACGTTGCTAGAAATTTTTCCATCTTTCTTCCACTTTAAGGTCCAGCTTATCTTTGCAAGCTAGTTTTGCATACAGTTATTTTGGGTCTCCAAGTTTCCGTGAATACTGATTGAAGAAACTAAAGATCATTGGAATGAAGGTTTCCAGCTGCAACTCATTAGCCAAGCAGGTCCTTGCCAGACATCTTGCCAGTTGTGAGTTTATATTTCTTTTTTTCATTAAATGGTATTTGGGGTAAAATCTAACTACTGGCCTGATTTCCACCACGTACATAATCAACATTAACTCTATGCAGCTGTTAAAATGTACTTCTCACTCTCTTCCGGCTCCGTCATTCTGAATAATTAATTAGATGAGTTTGTTGGACTTGCAAGGAGTTTTCCTGTACATTTTTAGCCAGTATTGCTGCAGGTGAGGTGTCAAGGTGTGTCAAATGTAATCCCGAATATTGAACTATCCCTAACTATCCCATTGAACTATCCCTAACTCATCTAAAATGGAGAGCTATTGAGACCGCATCTAATCCAAGAGCTATTAAAGTGACGCAACATGAATTTCTACCCGTGTTCTTGCCTCGTGATTTTGCGAAACTGAATTAAATGGTCTATCTGTTCTGGAAAAAATAAAACCTCCCGAAGTTCTACCTGTGTATGTCCACCATCGTTTAAAAGCTTTCACCGAACAATCCTACTCATTCCTATTCCATGTTGCAAATGTTAGTGCCTCCCGCTTAATGCCAGCTAGATTTAAATTTTGCGTATGTCAATGTGTATAAATACTTTTCCATTTACAGTGTTTACACGTACATCTTCCTCCTTTAAGCGACAGGCATCGATCCATCTACAAAGTTAGGTAGATCATCGTGCTAGCTGCCTTTATGTTAATTATTTATGTGTAATTAATTATGTGTATCAATTTTCCTATCAACATAATTCTGTTGCTAAATTTATCAAAATGCGCCATTTTAAAATGGGAGCGTAATCAAGGCTACATTTTGTTGATACTTCCTAATCTCTGCATTGAACAGTAGTTTTTTGCTCGTAGTCCAAATCGATGTTTTGTAACACAAAAGTTCTCAGTCGGTGAACTTGTACTTGGTGTGGGGGGCGGCTTCGCTTCTTCATATATTGGATTAACTCTTTTGCTTGTATTGACCAATTTTGAGTTATTTGTAAACGTATACTCAGGTATGAACCGCCTCCACTCTTTCAACAGTTGTAATTAAACCTTAATTATTCATTTGAAGGATTTAAACTGTTTAATTTCATCTTGTGTAATGGGCTATACTTTGACCTTATGCTTATTTTGCAGCAGATCAATCAGTTTTTCATGATCCGCCTTTTCTTGATCCTCTCCGAGAATAATTTGGACCAATAAATACAAGTTTTTGAAAATCTCGCCAGCTGGCAAGCCGTGTCCACGTAAACTGGAGCACTGGGTATTTCCTCTTTTGATGATCGGATTTTCCCCTGTAGATTTTAACTGTCTTTTTTACGTGGTGTGTACCAACATCGTCTTTTGCTGACTTTTCCCAGCATTTACTCGACAGCTGCTTTCATCATCTTGCCCAATTCATGAGCTTCCTCATTAATGGGTACTGCACCTGCCAGTAGTTCTTAATTTCTTTCCTGTATGGTTGTTAGTAGCTGTTCTCCCACCTGACAGATGTCCAATGCCTTTACTGCCCTTTCTTTTGCTTCATAAAGTAGTCGGTTTCTTGCTAAATCTTCTCTTACGTTGACGTCGTGACTAAGCTCCTTTTCAGCCGTCTCTAAAATTATTTTCCTCTGATCTCATATAACCTAAAGTAACGCACTCTATATGTTGGACTTTCCGCGTAGTATTTGTTATTGATCCCGTGAGGACGGGAGAGAAAAAAAGCATTTAGGGGCCAATTTCTGCGATTAACTCCCCCTGGTTGTATGGATTTAAGTTCATTTAAAACTGCCACTCAAATGCTCTCTCTCAAAGAAAACATTAATGTAAGTGATTGTATTGGTCCTTTACCGTTAACCAGAATTGCTTGCTCGATTTTTTATCATTATTCATTTATTAACTAGACTGAGAGAGTCTCTGTTTAATAAAGTCTGCTACTATTGAGACCATGTTAGAAAGGTAAACATCATTCCGCTTGAAGCACGAGGAATGTAAGTGCTTGTTTCTCAAGGTGATTAAATCCAGTTGTTGCTTGCGTGATATGGGGATGAATGTCTCCAGCTGCACGTCACTTGCCAAGCATGTTCTTGCCAAGTATACTGTGAATTGCGAGTAACCATTGTTTGGTCTAACTTCAGAGAATTTAAAAAATATTTATCACATCTTTATTCTTGCTTTAAGGTGCATCTACATTTGACGCGATAAACGAAGACGTAAGATTACCACAATCTTCCCCGAGCAATTACATTGTTGTCTAACATTTTATTTAGCTTCAGTGACCCTGGTCCAATGTTTCCATTTGTTCACGCTCTACTTACGTTTGCTTTTTGCTTTCATGATCTTAATTTAATAACATAATTTGTTTGTTATTTATTTATTAAAGTAGGCAAAATCTGCGATAAATTTACCTATAATACTGTTATAGTTGGCAGGATTGTTATTTTCACATGCTTTATGTTCTCAAATGATTCATGTCGTTAAGTTGTTCCCGTTACAAAACAAAGGTTGCTATAAACTTATGATCTAAACTGATTCATTTTGGTTCAGGTACAATCAGGCTGGAAAAATACGACTTGCGCCATAGAATGAAGCTAAATCTTCGCCCACGACGTGTACTCTGGGTTCCGACTGATACCACATTAAAATTAACAGTCGATATTACAGGAGCATGCAAGATGAATAACAGTCAGAATAGTTACCTGCTTGTAACAATAGATCTGTTTTCAAACTTGATCCCAGCAGTACCAATACGTTCAAAATGTGACAAAACAAATTTGGCGAAAAAAAGTCTCAGAAATACGAAAAATTATACTGTTCCTATACTATCGATAATACAAAGTCGGTTCCGTAACATCCACAAAGGAACGGGTAGTAGAACGAATCAATGGTACGATGAAAACAAAAATTCGCATACGTAATGCGGACGTAATTATCAATAGTAATGACCGCATAAAAATGGTCAAAGAGCGAATTGAATGTGAAAAATATGTGAATAGATGTTGGAACAATACCAAACACGCTGGTTAAAGCATATGTGGATTTGTAAACCCTCTTGCATACTGATTTATTAAAAGCCGCAAACAAATATGATTGATGCCATTCTACTGGGGTTCATTCAACTGCAATACAGCCGATCATTAAAATGTTCGGAACATTGTCATTTGACTAATAAACGTTGTCACAACTAAGCGTATCGGTAAACCGGAATTATACGGTACACACATCAGTTGAAGCGCAAAGAGATTGGCTATTAAAATCCGTACCGGGTACTACGGAGTTATAAGTTTAGTTGATTATCGGGGGATGAGCACCTAGCAACATCCAAGAGTTAACCACCAGGTGGAACTAGGTGAAAAATTCGTGATTTTGTTACTTTTTGAAAATTTGTACCTTTTCGGTCCCGTTTTTGGCCTATAACGGTCCACGTGTTAAGAATTCGGGGTCGATCCTCTGAGAAGAATTGAAGCTTGAATCAAGGCGCGTCGAATGAGCCCACTTTAGAGCCAATCCGACATACTGCCACAAAAGCATAAGTCTAATGGTAAATAGCCGAATTTCTCCTAACGCACCAAACCTACCTTAACGCACCACTTTTTTTTCGCCGAAGGTGGTGTGTTAAGGTGGCCCCTGGTGTATATCTATTCGATACACCCATTACCATCTTCTGTTATATTATTAATAACCATATTAAATCGCTTTGTATTAACAAATATGTTTTATATTTAGAGGCTAGTGATAAAAATTGATGCGCATTTTATATAATATATGTTGATTAATGTCTTGGTCATTTGTTTACATTCAGTTGAGTCAGTGTAGGTAGCGTTTAATTTCTCAGTCGTTGGATTAGTACGAAAATATTCCAAATTATTTAAGATACATACCTGATCCTTTCTATACTTTGCATTCGCACCATTTGACGAATCAATTAAATAAGGCAGTTCAATTGAAAGTTCATAACTGGGTTCTTCGTTTTCTGTTTTCAATGTGAGGGATCTGTCTTGAACATCAAGTTTGATATTTTTTGTTACTTTTAATTGCGGCAAATAAATAGTAATAACCAAGCTATCCGGTTTGTTAGAAGCTGAATATTAGTGATGAGTAGAGAGAAAGTAGCAGTTTCCCCGTTAATGTGAATGTGCATATTGGTAAGTACCCTCGATTTTCGGATAGAGGAGATTTCTAGAATAAACGTGATGGGTAGTCTCAGCATTGAGACCGCATGCTTGTGTGTGCGTAATTTTTCAATTATCCGATTTTGTTGGGGAATCCTTTCTTCTATTAGCTGGTATATTAGCGGAGCGTTTCTTTTTCAATTTTCTCGAAAGCCATTCGCTGTATCTTTTTTAAATTTTGCATAATTAAAGATTAAATGGTATGTCTCAGCTGAAAAAATCTCTATTGGTTTTAGTACAATAGCGGCCAAATTGAGTGTTGTACAAAGTCATTTTACCTTTGAATGAAATTTTCTCAGTCGCAAATGAATTTTATGAATAAAAAAAACTTGTACCATTAAATTTTAGCTGCGTATCAAATCCAGAAAAACAAAAGTAAATACTATAATACGCTAAAAAGCTAAAATAAAATTTATAACCATCGAAAGCTCAGACTTCATTCTTTCAATGTATGTACTAGATTTGGAGGTTGTCACCTAGAAACGGCAATTTAGGGGCTAATGAAGTTTTCTCTGTCGTCTATGTTTCAGCACTTGCGACTCTTAACAGTTTTCGAGAAAAAAGGATAGAAGAGACAAGCTAGTGTAAGTTTGGGGAAAAAAGTCTCTACAATGTAAGGCTTGTCCATACATTTCCAAAAGTATCCGTTCTTGTTGAATTTGGATTAGTGGGGGGGGTAACCCCATGATTTTTTAAAACCTCAAAAGTGGTTTTAAATTGGCCTTTTTGCTTATATGTACGCAATCCAATAATGCCAAAAGTGGGGCACCATAAATTCACATAAGACAAGTGTATTATTATATTGATTTCTAGAAGTTTCATTTCCACTAGCACACACATGTCAAAAGCGGCCCTCCCCCCTATGTAAAGTGCAATCAACTTGTTAACGAGACTTTGCAGTCTGATAGAATTTTTTCGTGCGGTTCCGAATCTGTTTTCAGAAGGTTCAAAATTACACGCCTTCGTACAGTTAACCCTCTCTAAAGAAAAAACGTGATTCGAATATAGTTGATTTTAGCGTCCTGAAATATAGTTTTCGAGTCGAACTTTTAGTGAACATACTTTGCGATATGGCATGTTTTCTAAATAATAATAAAATCGAAATGCGAAAACTTCGTGATTTTGTCACTTTTTGAAAATTTGTACCTTTTTAGGCGCATGTTTGGCCTATAACTGGGTAACGTGTTAAGAATTCGGGGTCTGTCCGCTAAGAAGAATTGAAGCTTAAGTCATGACGCGTCGAATAAGCGCACTTTCGAGCCAGTCCGACATACTTTACGAAATAACATGTTTTTGACTTTGCTACATAACGGGTCTAAATTTGATATGTTATAGGGTTTGGCTTCACGATCAAAGTTTTACATTACCAAAAGTGCGTAGAATTGATTCTTCTCAAGTATAGGGGTTTTTGGTGGTTAACTGTACGAACGCTGAAAACAGATTCGGAACCGCAAGAAAAAACTCTATCAGACTGCTAAGTCTCGTTAACAAGTTGCACTTTACATTTCACTTTACATAGTGGGTAGGGGACTCTTTTGACAGGCGTGTAGCAGGTGTGAATGATATCCGATGTAGATTATTAATACATCTTCCAGGTGAGCCATCTTCAAGATAGCCGTGTAGTAATATATATTTATATATATAATTAAAATTAGAAGTGTGATTGATACCTTTATTTGATGATTCATCACGTCGGTGCCTTGGCTCTCCGGTTTACAATATACGCAGAACAAGCTTGTGTGTTCTATCCAACATTTCTCGAAAACTATGAATAGTATGGTTTTGAAATTTTGAACGAAAAAAGATTAACTCATTAAATTATAATAATTACGCGTTTTCCTGATAAGTCGAGTAAAATGGGTAAATTGAATACACCACTCTAAACCTAAACGCACCATATCGAGATGACAAAAAGCGGTGCGTTTAGGTTTAGTCTTGTGCGTTTAGGTTTAATTTGGCGACGAAGCTAAGCTAAAATTAAAACGATGATTTTACGTGCATGATTTTTTAAAAACAAATGATTTACAAATATAAGTTTTTATTTTTGTCTATAAAAGTCTGTATATTTAATTGAAAAAATATGTCAGCTTTCTTTGCTTTTTAATTTTTGGTTGCACCATTTCGACCGGCTCCGGAACTAGTTCAACTTCCTTCGGCATTACTTTGCAGAAAAATGTTTTGCGATTTTTCTCTTCGAATGCTTTTGGTTTTCATCAGAAAAAATACGATTTCTTTTTTTTGCTTTATGGTTAGAGGTTTTTTTGGAATTTTCTCTAAAACTTGTGAACGAATTTGATTGTATCGTGCATAAAACATGACCGCTAAACCTGAAATAACGCGTTTTTATTGGGTCGTTTGGATCTCGCACAATTAGAACGGTCGGCTACCATGCCCACACGAGAAAGATTTAATCAGTATAAATTTGCATATACTGATCGCTGTAATAGTTTAAATACCGAAAACTAATCAGATCCATGGACGTAGGGACTAAATAGGAAATTCCATCGTTTCGTGCTGCGTTTAGGCAAAAGACGAAAAAGTAGAAAAAGCGGTGCGTTCAGGTTTCGTTGGTCCGTTTAGGTTTAGAGTGGTGTATATACAGTGACATGGGTAAATAACGGACTTTATCGAAAAATGGCGAACCAGGAATTTTTGGATTTTTTATTCGGAATTTCAAGTTAGTGCGCATGGTAAAAAAACTAATCAATAT
>SCLF01742553.1:0-13228 GCA_004367975.1 Mesochordaeus erythrocephalus | reverse complement strand
GCAGACTACACGCTAACCAGACTTAGCTAGTCTGATAGAGTTTTTTCTTGCGGTTCCGAATCTGGTTTCAGAATGTCCATTTTACAGTTAACCCCCAAAACTGCTAAACGGTCAAAAAGACCTTTTTTAAAACGTTAATTTTAACTCATGCGGGCATGGCAGCTCACCTAATTAAATCGTGCTAGATTAATTAGGCCCCAGAGCATCCAATAAAGGTATCCAAGATATACTGCGATTATTTCCTTTAAAGCTATGGACCCCGAAATTTACATGGCCAAAATCGATACCCTTGACTTTGACCCCCCCTAACGTGTGGGTAATTTGCATCTGTTTTGAGTCAAATTTTTATTGAACATACATTGGGACCTTGTCCGTGCTGGCGCGGCTGGTCCGTTTTAAAAAAGGTCTTTTTGACATTTTAGCGGTTTTTGGGGGTTAACTGTAAAATGAGGACAACTATGGACATTCTGAAACCGGGACGCGCCCATTACCTCGAATCTTTTGTTTTGGGGAGCTGACGCATCGCTCTTAATATCTCTCCTAATATAAGGGCTGTTAAATTGGTGCAAACTTCGCTACCCCTACTATTTTGCGTGGTTAGGTTTATAATTACGCGAAATTATAAGGACCCCTGAAACCAGATTCGGAACCGCAAGAAAAAACTCTATCAGACTCGCTAAGTCTGGTTATCGTGTAGTCTTCAACTTTTAGGAGGGGGAGGGTTCACCTCTGGATATGTGTTTGATTTGTAGCACTCGGACAGGTTTGATTACGTGAAAAATATGTGAAAATTAGTATTCAACAATTATAGAAGAGAGTTGTAAATGATGAAAGACTCTTTTCTCGAGTCTGATAGCTTTTATTATTTACGCATTCCATTAGACACCGTCCCCTTAATGGCAGAAACCCAATGTTGGACATGGATTCCATGTGCTATACTTCCGAGGTATGGTGAGCTAGCATGCTAAATTATATCAATTTACTTGCATATGTTTAAACAGATAAAGGCAGCGATAAAGTGTTGTTTAAAACTGCATAAATTATTCTCTAAACTTTCTATTTACGAGGAAGTGAGAAGATTTTAAAATAAGTCACCGAGAAAGTCATCAGGTAGTTGTCATTCGTGGGAAGAATTCGATGATGCTCGACGACGGAAGGTGGAGAAAGCACATGAAGTTATATTGGGTTGAAGACGTCGGACAGACAAGAAACTACCGATTTATAAATTTCACGTGAACGGATGATTGTTGAGAGGATGTTGGCTGGCCATGTTCAACTGAATTGATGCTGCCACTTCTTGCGGAAGTTGATTATTGATAGTGTTTTGCGCTAGGGACTGGCCGTTTTCGTTGTGTACTTGGACATCAGGTCCGGAGTCACCATAGGTCCGCTTGAGCTTACGTAATTCTTCAATTAATGCCTTATTTTGATTTTCAAGTACTTGAACACGATTTTCAAGACACTTAAGATGGTATTAACTCGGCATTGCAAAAACTTTAAATAAACTTGTTTTAGAGTGTCAAACCGTCTATTCCAACCAAAGGAAAAAATACGCTTAACAACGCTTAGTGCTATAGTCCAAAAATATTATTTGTATCCCATCAAGACGACATAATGGTTTTAATGAATTACCTCGTTTAGATATAATAAATAACACATGCGCGTCATGTAGGGCAATTATGTCCTGTTGATATGTCCTGTCAGTGATAAACAATGATTTGAAGTTAGGAAAAATTCGTTCCCCGCCGAAGTTTCGCCGGTGGCAGATATACAAAAATGACTATTACTAAAGTTACTGTTTTACAGTGTTCTTTACGGCACTGCATCCTTAGTCAATAAATAATTTCTCATTTCTCACTTTTTGGAAAATCCCTTATTGTGAATATTGTAGGATCGCAAAAGTAAATCTTCAGTCCAAGCCGAGACTGTAATATTTGCTCGGTAGAACTTTATCAGACAAAATATATTTGCACCTATTAATACCACCAATTGTTTCTAAAATAACCATTACGTTTCATATGGGTTCATTGATGTACCATCAGGTACAAAAAAAATATTTTTCCGTACGTTATTCTTGGAAAAATTAGTCAGAGAAAAGTTCCGGTACGAGCCAGAAACCAAAATTTTCCTTTTCAGCAATTTATTCAAAGATTTTTGGTATGAGACAGAAAAGTGCATTTTGCTTTTCAGAAACATCATAACTGTCCGGATAATTAGTAATTAAAAACTCATATATTCGGTTGGCAATAGATTATAACCTAAACCGTATTATTACTTGCTGAGATCAAAAATCCTGATTAGAAAATCAAAACCGGAAATCATAAATGTTCACGGTCTGATGCGCAATTACGGCAACGAAACTTTGAACGCAGTCTTGAAAGTGATGTTTTTGATTCCGATTCGTAAGAGACTTAAACCCCTTGTAAAAAATGAAAGTATAGATTTTAAACGGATGCTACCACAAATATAAGAGGTGAACGACAAGAGATCAATAATAGATTGGTTTTAAATCTGGTGCACCAATATGATATATTATTATTGGTACAATACTGTAGTAACAAAAATGTCAAAAATCGTAACGGTTCCTGTAAATAACACGCAATTCGAATTTGACACGCAAAATATGTATCTCTAATTTAACAACACGTTTGTACTTATTTAATAATTTACTGTTCTATTTTTAATTCAAAAACTAAGTGTTAACAAGTAGATACCATACCTGACTCTTTTGTTCCAAGGCGTCTTTCTTATTTTTCTCGAAAGCCATTCATTGTACCTCTTTAAAATTCTGCATGATTCAAGATTTATCCATTGCCGACCTAATGGTATGTCTCTGTTGAAAATATCTATATTGGTTTGGGATTTAAATTATTCTTATAATTAAAAAAAAATTGCACCATCGAAGTTTAGCGGTGTATCCAATGCAACAAAAAAATAATAGGTTCCAAGCACTTTAAGCAGTATCATACGCCAAAAAGTATATTTGAAAACGGGTGAATATTTTAAAATACAATTTTACCATTAGAAAGCTAAGGCTTTATTCTTTCCATGGATGTATTTGCCGTGCGGAGTATCATCTAGCAACTGCAGTTTATCAGCTACTGAAGTTTTCTCTATATTTATAACATTGTAGAGCTAAGTTTTCTTTAATTTAATGTGGATTGACTTTGGAGATTGTCATCTAGAAACGACACGTTAGGGGCTAATAAAGTTTTCCCCGTATCTCTATATTACCATCCTTTCTACGTTCAGGAGTTCGACACTGAAACGGGTGACTGTTTTAAAATACAATTCATACCATTAGATCGCCAATGGAGTAATCTTTGATCGTGCAAAATTTCAAAAGAATAGCATGCATATTCTCGGCGTAAAACTGAGAAGAATACATGAGCTAAGTTGAGATTGTCCATCTTGTTACCCTAATATGTAATGATATATCGATGAACAATCGATGAATCATCCCGATGGTGACTCTCCTCTGGGCGCATAATAAACGCAAACTAAGCCGAAATACGGCAATATTTTTAAATGTCCGATGTACGGTCATTTCAACTCCTGTGGTATGGCAGTAGGTGGTTGGGAACAATAAATCTACAATTTCATTGAGAAAATTGAAACATTGTTGAAAAGAGTTCGATCGAAAACATCTGTCTTCATCCACTTCGTTAAATGTCATTTATTTGATCATTTAGAGGCGACTAAGCCATGTGTACTCACTGGGCTCGCAAATGACCGACTAGTTGAAACAAGTCATCAGAGAATCATAAAAGTCATCAGAGATCATAAACTTTATTGTCATACGCTATACATATACCTAAAGAAATGCCTAAAATACAAAACAAGAGCAATGAGACCTGCCAAGGGACTTATAGATTACAACCAGATGTACTAGAATTACAACCTAACACCCCAAAATTGTTAGAAAGTGGGTCCTTTGACTGAAAATGTAGCTGACATCCGTGTGAATCGAATGATTCCAATTTCGGAGCTAATCGGGAATTTTAAAATATTGTGAAATGTTATGGCAATTTCAAAAAATGTGATTTCGTGAAGCATGTCCGATTGGCGCGAGAGTGGGCTCATTCGACGCATCATGATTCGACGTGTCAATTCTTCTCAAAGGACCGAGCTCGAATTTTTTGACTCGTGACCAAGTTATAGCCCAAAAATGGAATTCATAAAGTACAAATATTCAATAAGTGACAAGATCACGAATTTTTCACTTTTCGATTTGGTAGAATTTAGCAAACATGCCAAGATTTAGAAAGATGTCAAGATTTCAATTCAAATTATAGCTATACTTATCCTTTTTAACAAGGTTGTAGTAGAAAAAATAACTGTCTTAGCAAGTACAGAACAGTTTGTATTGAACATAAACCGATACAATTGAACTAACTGCAAGTTTAATTATCTCATGTAGCGCTTAGATTTTAATTAAAATTATAACTATTCCTAGCTTTATAACACCCTTGTAGCAGGAAAACAAGTGTCATAACCCATACACACAACAATGTCGGTTTTAGACCTGCAATATTAACCAGAACTTGTTCGTCTAACCGAAAGATAGAGCGGGGAGTCGAAAAGATAGAGAGTTCGAAAGGAGACGGAGGGATATCTAAACAGACAAGGAGGGAGAGAGAAAGCGAATGCGTGTGTAATAGAAATTCTGTCAAATAATTGATAAATTATTTTAATACAGAGCTGTTCTTACACTAGGTACACTGCCATTCTTGACTTTCCAGGCATATTTGTTGAATAATAAAATTCCATTTGAAAGCGGGTCTGTGACCCTAATATTTTGCGTGTCAGATTCTAATTGCACCTACCCCGGGAGTTAAGTTTTATCTTTCGCCCCTTATGTATGTGGTAGGCTAGTCACCTGCGTTTCGCCAACGAGATCCTTTTATGAAGCCTCGTATCAATCATTTGAAAACTACCAGATTTAGATTCGCGCAAATACAGATGATTGGATCCGCTATGAACCAACATATAATTAATACTCCCACAAATAAACGCTAATGGTCTTAGCCTTTAAACTCATAGAAAGGCTAGGGTACGCAAACGATGAATTCAAGAAGAATTGATGACTAATACCGGAATAGGGGAATTTATTGTAATTAATTTGGCTGTAAAACACTGCGCTGTCGACAGGAGCCGTGTTTCTAGAGGTTTCAAGCATGTGTGTTAATATAGTCCTGAATATGCATCACAATAACTGATCATTTGGATTATAAGATAACCTTTTGACGATATCTATCCATGGACCCTATTTTTAGCATTTTTAAGACCTTAGACGTGTGTGAATGTTTGATTGACCCCTCAACTCCGCATAAATTGGACCATTTTTGGACCAGTACCCCCGGAAGGGACACCCCTGTCCAAACTGGCTACCTATGACAGAAAAAACTGATCGGTTAACCAGACTTAGTAGATAGAACGCGAAAAATACTTTAAAAAAAAAACGTTAATTTTAACTACTGAAGGTTTAGCAGCTTACCGAACTAAATTGTACTAGATTAAGTAGATACCTGGGTATCCAATAAAAGCATCGACAATTGTTACGTCGATTATTTGTTTTAACCTATGAACCTCGAAATTCACGTTGTTAAAAATGGACAAAATTGACGTTGACCGTCCTAAACTTTGGATTTTACGCAGTTGTTTCAAGAATAACAAAATCGAAAAGTGTGTACTTTAGTGTTAAGAATTCGGGGTCGGTCCTTTGAGAAGAATAGAAGATGGAGTCATGACGCGTTCAATAAGCCCACTTTCGATCCAACGGAACATACTTCATTTAAATTTCCATTACTTGAGTATAAAAATTGTACGCAATTTTCCCGCAAAATTGGACTCATCCGACGCGCACGGATGTCAGCTTAATTTCTTATTATTAGATTGACCCATAATTCTTAACCAGTGATGTCTGGAAGTACGTCCCGTTGGCTCAAAAGTGGATTCGACGCGTCATGACTCCACCTTCAATTCTTCTCTGAAGGCCGACCTCGAATTCTTGACGCGTGACCTAGTTATAGCCCAAAAATGGAATTAATAATTCCACGTTTCGATTTGGTATGATTTAGAAGTATGTTCACTAAAAATTCGACTCGAAACAACTGCGTAAAAACCAAAGTTTAGGACGGTCAAAGTCAATTTTGCCTTGATAATATAATTATTATATAATATAGCGCACATGCGTCAAAGTCAGCCCCCCCCCCCTAGGGGGTCCATTCAGCAAGACATTTTTAACGAGACCTCGTGGGGTGATAGAGTTTTTTCTTGCGGTTTTTTTTATCTCATTACAGTATGTCCAAAAATTATACTCCTTCATAAATTATAGTGAACATACTTTGCGATCTTGACATGTTTTCTAAATCATAATAAAACCGAAAAGTGAAAATTCCTGATTTTGTCACTTTTTGAAAATAAGCCCACTTCCGAGCCAATCCGACATACTTCACGAAATAACATTTTTTGACCTAACTACATAACGGGTCTATGAGAAAATCTATCAAATACCCTTAAAATTTGATATGTTAAAACACGTACAATTGATAAAAATATTGTCAAATTTCTAAATTACCATAACTTGAACAAAAACATTTACAGGCTGTAATTCTAGTACAATTAGTAGTAATCCATAGGTCCCGTGGCAGGTCTCATTGCCCTTGTTATATATGTTGTGCATTTATTTAGGCATGTGTATAGTGTATGATAAGACAGTAATATAAGGCGTGTATTATATTGGTTAACTTGGCTATATTTATGCTTACATTGAGCTCATTTTATGCTGGGTTCGGTTTTTATCAATCATCTTTCAATTAGTTGGTCATTTGCGAACCCAGTGAGTCAAAATGGCTTATTCGCCTATAAATGATCGGCCAGACGACATTTCAATTTTTTTTAAATTACCATAACTTGAGCAGAATCAATTGTACGCACTTTCGTTAATTTAAAACTTTGATCGTGAAGTCAAACCCTATAACATCAAATTTTAAGGGTATTTGATAGATTTTCTGATAGCCCCGTTAAGGCTCGAAAGTGGGCTTATTCGACGCTTCATGACTCAATCCCCAATTCTTCCCATATGACCGATTACGAATTGTTAACACGTGACCAGTTATAGGTCAAAAACTGGACCGAAAAAGGTACACATTTTCAAAAAGTGACAAAATCCGGAATTTTTCACTTTTCAATTTTATTATGATTTATAAAACATTTCAAGATCGCAAAGTATGTTCACTAAAAATTGGACTCGAAACAACTGCGTTAAAACTATATTTGAGGACGGTCAAAGTCAACTATATTCGACTCATTTTTGTATTTAGAGCGGTTAACTGTATGAAGGAGTATAATTTTGGACATACTGTAATGAGATGAAAAAACCGCAGGAAAAAACTCTCTCACCCCGCGAGGTCTCGTTAAAAAACCTCTTGCTGAATGGATCCTAAGGGGGGCGGCGACTTTGACACATGTGTAGCGTAGAAATAGGTGGTTATAAGGGTATAGTCTACTGCGAAGACCTAAGCGTGCACCTAACGCTGGACTAAATTCTAGTATTGTCACCGATATTATCGACTTTAATTTTAGTTCTACACTGGGCATGAACCTCTCGATTGAAGTCAGCATTAAAAATTACATGTCTTAAGTCAATGGAATTCACAACACAGTATGTATTTAACGATCGCAAACTATCAAAGAAGATTTGGAGTTCATTTCGAATTAAGTTTTCCATTATCATATACTAAGGTTTCAACTTGAGAGACAAATTTGGTTTGATAATGGAAAAAATGAGGCCTTCAATCTTATGTTAATTTTGGCCGTCGGATTTCTTTTTTGTTATAACAAACATAAATTAAAATCAGTTAACTAGCTTCTATAACATTTTGGCATGAAGTTAATTAAATATTATTATCATATGTCATTGAAAATTATATAAACGAAAAGGTCGGTAAATCACTACTTTGGTTAATCGTTAGGATTCCTTAAGAAGCAATAAGTATATATTTGATTTACTGTTCTCGACGATGACGTTCCACAAAGATTATTAAGTTGCACATGGATGTTCGCACATCTTTGTCTAAACGGTGGTTAACGCTGCCGATTCACAGGTAACCACAACTTTCGAATTCGGAAATAAATTCGAGATCATTTTACCTTGATATACTCCTTCTTTTTCCTCCGGCACTCTCTTGCTGCTTCTCTGTTCTTCACTAGCCGATGTTCTCTTTTACGAGCTGCTTCTTCGATCATATCCTCTGGGTTCATACTTTTGTTCTGATCTGGTCGATTAATGATGAAATTTGACTGTTCATAGGCGAAATCATAAGCTTCAATTTTTGTATTATCGGACCGTGACATCTTAATGAATTTAACCATAATAAGTTTGCTCAGTATATCATTGAATTCGCATAGCAGTGCCAGTAATGAATTTTCAAATAAGAATTTTTTTTTAATTTAATCGCCTGCCACTTTTCCAGTGTACATATCCTTCGTTCCCCAGAATCCAGTGGTAAGGGCTCCAGGCGGATCTTTGAAACCATTTTGTTCAGCGTCCTTCACTAATAATTTTAGTCTTGTCGCAGGGGGTCCGACAGCTTTCGGAATAAATGATTCAGCTATCAAACGAATTAACTTCCCTGAATTAATTCTGACGTTTTTCGGAATACCAAAGTTAACCCTCTTATAAAAAAATGTCATGTGACATTTTAAGCGCAGTATTTTGTGCTAATACCCAGAAGTAGAAATTTTACCGGTTACGAAATTTGCCGGAAACGGTGCAGACAGTGAGCTCGCACTGATAAGTCTTGTTAATACGCATGATTGATCCGAACCAACGCCAGTATTTTATTATATACACCTGGGACCACCTTGACGCACCAATTTCGGCAAAAAAAGTGGTGAGTTACGTGGAATTCGGCTATTTGACCTATAGACGTACGCTGTTTTGCTCCTAACTGGCATATAATGTTCGGTGCACTCATAACATTCGACTCGAAACTACGGCGTAAAAACTAAATTGCAGTGTAGGTCAAAGTCAATTTTGTGCATTTTTGACAATGTGACTTTCGATGTACATAGCTTTAAAAGAAACAATCCGGGTATGTTCTCGATGCTTATATTGGATGCCCTGTGCCTACTTAATATAGTACAATTTAGTTCGGTAAACTGCCATTCCTACATTCAGCACGAACCCTTTTTTCAAATCTCAAAAACAAAATGTGGTTCGTTAATGTGAGCAAGTTGGGAGAAGAAAAAATGGTGCGTTAATGTGGCAGCTGGTGTATAACATTTTACCAATATTATTGTGGTGACTAATACACAAATGAAAAAAGTGTATGGGCTATAAAGAAATGCAGGGTATTAGTGTCGCTACTGTTCATGAAGATTTACGGTTTTTCACCGATCCGCCGCTTGGTACATCTATACAGTGTGGCCATGTAATGGTCATATGTCCATGGGGCATGGATACCTATATTTACATGAAGAAAAGACACCAAATTGACCCCAATAACTACCAAATTGAGTTGGTCATAATGTGGTGGAATCTCTAAAGCATACACGGTCGTTACCACAGAATGATAGTTTTCGCTTATTTTACAAGAGGGTTAACTTGAGTGCTGCATTTGTTGACCCGCGCACTGATTTCTGTCTACATACACATCCTTCGTAAGTGATTGCATCACCTCTAGATATCAAGTAAGGATAGGAGACTGGTTTTATATGAAGTCTTCTAAATAGCTTTCCTAGCAATCGTTCCTTGCGCTTTCAATTGTATATAATCCATAACTATTTTAAACCAAAGCATGGCATTTGACCACATTAAAAAAAACTAAACATATTTTTAAATTGTGCATGCTTAGCTCATTGCTCTCTCTTCTTAAACTATCTCTTTCGATTTGAATACAGTAGCGTAGGGGTAGATTTTTGATAAGTACCTTTTTTGGAAATACTTCTCGAGCAAAATGTTAGCGGTCAAGTGTGTATAGACATAGAAATCAGAGTACGAGTTATAGTACAAATAAGATAACCAAAATTTCATAAAATTTATTTTAGTTAATGTACAACTAGGATACCTTTATGAATTGCCTCGTTATCCTCTTCACACAAGTATTCCTCGTTTTCCATCTATCATAAAGATTATAACTATTGCGGTAAACGTGACCATTAAGTTCTTTGAAGTAAGACAATATTTTATATGTGTACCGTTGAAACGTTGTAAAAACTGAATTTATTGTTATAAATCGGAAGATTAAATATTTATGTACTGGTCATCTTTGACCATTTCATGTGAAAACTATGGAATTTTTGTCAATCCAATAATTGTGGAAAAATGATCGATAAGATCCTACACGTCTGTGAATCTTCATTTAAACTTCAGAGAAAAGTGGCGGAATCTTTTATCATTAGTAATAACAATGCTGTCAAATGTGCCCCCCTATGTCTGCTGGCAGCAACGGATAGCCTAACGAGACTTAGTGACTCTTATAGAGTTTTTCCTTGCGGTTCCGAACCTCGAAAATTAACCATGCAAATTATACGGCGTCATACAGTTAACGCCTCTTAAAGACAGAACGTGAAAAAGACCCTTTTTGAAACAAAAACGTTAATTTTAACTCCTAGGGGCATGGCCGGTCACCGAACTAAATTGTACTAGATTAAGTAGACCCTAGGGTATCCAATAAAAGCATCGAAAACATACTTTGATTATTTGGTTTAATGCTATGGACCTTGAAAATCACATTGAGCGTACTGAACTTTAGTTTTTACGCAGTTGTTTCGAATAGAATTTTTAGTGAAAATACTAGATCGGTTAACGAGACTTAGTGAGTCTGATAGTTTTTCCTTGCGATTCCGAATCTGTTTTCAGAATGTCCAAAATTACATTGACTTTGACCGTCCTGAATTATAGTTTTGACGCAGTTTGTTCGAGTTGAAAAAATTTGCACTTTAGCTATAACTAGGTCACGTGTTAAGAATTCGGGGTCGCTCCTTTAAGAAGAATTGAAGTTGAAGTCATGATGCGTCAAATATGCCCACTTTCGAGTCAATCGGACATAGTTCCCTAAATCAAATTTTTGACTTCTAGTGGCTATAACTGCATAACGGCTGAGAGGAAATGAAGCTGATATCGGTGGGCTAGAAATAAAAAATTTGACTTCGGGAAGTCTCTCCGATTGGCTCGAAAGTGGGCTTATTCGACGCGCCATGACACCAGCTACAGTTCTTCTCAAAGGACTGACTCCGAATTCTTAACGCGTGACCTAGTTATAGCCCACAAATGGGATTTAAAAAGTGCAAATTTTCAAAAAGTGATTTAGAAAAGATTCGGAACCGCAAGGAAAAACTCTACAACACTCAGTTATCAGTTGCGGGCAGGAGACATAGGGGGGCACTTTTGACAGCCGTATACTAATACGTCTAATCCAGATCAAGTACCCTATATATGCGTTTTCACGTGGGAATATTCCTAACGGCGTAATTACTCTTTCTCGTAAACATTAAATTTAAAGCTGATGTTCTTTATTAAAAATAGAGGGTGGAATTATTACGAAAAGTTGACTACACTCGTTATGGAAAACGTGTCTAGTCGTAGGCGGAATTTCCGTATGTCTAATTCGTTAGTGACCTCCCTAGTGTTTGAACGAACGTACCATTAGGAGTATAGATGATCACAGAACTGGGTTCTTCACATGGGTTGACAGTATGACACACAGCATGAAACTTAGATTAATTTTTATTCACAACAGTTTGGATTCAATTATTTACTCGGATATAATAATCGACTCAAACTGAGATAGACAAATTATATTTAGAATATACCGGGAAGATGTGAAAAATGGAGTTCGAACAAAAGTTAAACGAAGAGAATTTCCAGGCTTTGTATTATATCCCAATCGAACAGCTTGGATGGTCAATGAAATATTTCGCTTAAAATTGAGAAGGTTTGCTGACAGTACACGTCAAAAATATCCAGGAAAAAAAAGCATTTTATTTGAAGTGTCGTTCTTTCCACCTGGAAACCGGATATCTTCAACCGTTGGACCTTTTGCCTAATGCTGTTGCCAAGAAAATGTACAGACACTTCGCTGGTAAATATTTAATTGACAATGAATAGAGAGGGAAACACAAAAATGGAAGTCAGTTAAAAGACAGCTTCTGCAAGTGCATGATATGGAAAATGTTATTAAGCTACTTTCAGAAAAATTAAAATTGGAATGTTCACAGATGCTCCCAATCAATCTGAACTACAATTTGATCATAATCAATCCGATGAAATTGAAAAAGCTATGAATCAAGATGATTGGTTTCAATACTATTTCGCAAACTATAATATATTAATAAATATTGGGTTTATAGTATTTCGCATGGACTTAAATTGCCAACACCGAATATCACCACACGTGGAATTTAAATGCTCCCAATTGGTCTCTCCCAATCAGACATGTTTTCCATAACGAGTGCATATTATTAATATATATATATGTATATAATTATATTTCAAGGGAGAAATATACGGAGGATTGGCTAAGGTGAAGAGGGGTGAATCAACCATTAAACCACTTCCATGGCCTTAAAAACGCTAAATAATGGTATTTGGCCCTATTAGTACAATAAAGACACTTGAGAGATATAATTCTTAATCGATTTCTACTAATTGACTTTCAAGTAAGAAGTAACGTTAATATAACTACCAACTTTGTAATTCTGATTACTTTAAATAAAGATTTTTGGCCTCAACCTATACAAATTCCCCAGAATTATACAAAAATACAGTGAAATGGGTAAATAACGGACTTTTTCAAAAAATGGCGAACCAGGAATTTTTGGATTTTTTTATTCGGAATTTAAAATGAAAGTACATGTTGAATTACAAAAATATATAACTTTATGACCCGATTTTATCATAAACGCTACCCGTTTTTTTCTGTCATTGACATTACATTTCTCTTTCTTTTATCGACTGCCCTCCCCATTGAGAAATAAAATGAAAAATCTAGAAAACATATTAGTTATTAACTAAAATAGAGAAATCTCGGATATACATGTCTATAACGGATATATATTTCAAAGAAGCCAAAAATATGTAAATAACGGACTTTTACAAATTTTACTGGACCCGAGCAGTCCGTTATTTACCGATTTCACTGTATTAATAATTTATATATTATGATTTATAATATAGTAAATTAGATTATTAGTTTGACACGATTTTATTTATAAAACATGA
>SCLF01742442.1:0-21996 GCA_004367975.1 Mesochordaeus erythrocephalus | reverse complement strand
TTTGATAGAATTAAAGAGATTTTTGGACTTTAAATTGAAAACGCGGCGACTAATACTGAGATAGATAAATTGCATTTAGAATATACCGGAGAAATTATGAATCTGGCAACTTTTACCCGGTTAAACATCAATAGAATTAAATGTTTTCGTTTAGGTATGAAATACAAGGACCTAAATTACGTACACGCGTAATTCGAAACGAGTCGAATAAATATAAGACGAAATACATCTAGAAACTTGCCAAAACATTGTAACTAACTGGGGAATTTGTGGAAAAAATTAAGTTATGTAACTAACTGAGATAACATACACTTTTCCGAAAAAATTGTAACTAACTGGGGTTTTTGTAACTATCTGGGGGGTAACTAACTGGGGGTAGGGACTGTGTATTATTATTCATCGATAGGACGTATAGCCCCGGAACTTTATTTAGTTTATAAACTCAAAATTATAAATAAAAATTACTACCGCTATACAAAAACATATCACTTTTACCTCTCACCATTTTCAAAACTGTTTTTATTGTTCACACCCAATCTATATAATCACGGATGCAATTGTGAGAGAAAAAGGATGAATCTTCATGTGAAGCTTGTATATCAGAAAGTGTTCGTCCATTAATTATCTGGATAAAGCCAAACTCACGGAATGCTTCTTCCTCCAGTTTATCGGGATTGTATTTCGGTGTGGAGAGGACTCTACACGTAGAGTGTAAACAATAGAAACAAATGTACTTTTAATTAAAACAACGATGTAATTAATGACATCAATATTAATTTATATGGTTCCAATTCGCTTTAAAACGAATAGTTCCTAAGCGTATAGGCGGAAATTTATTGACATTTTACGACCAAAATATTGGACGGAAACTTTCTCCAGATTCAGTCCAGGCTGCCACTATTTAGGTCTAGACGTGGTCGAACATCATGGTATAAGTATACATATATTTATATGAATGAAAGACCCAAGGTGACTTCAATCGCAACAAAATTTTGTTTTTCACAACAAGGGTCAAATCTTCACAAGCATACACAGTCATTGCCAGATAATGACAATTCACAAAGCCTTTTCTTTAATTTTTACAAGAGATTTAAGACAGCCGTGCCCTACTTATAAACACGCTGACCCGGATTTTTGCATAAAATTGCTTGCACATTTTTTGAATGAATTACCGACCCTATATTTTTTTAGCTTACACTAAATGAGGCAGAGTAACTAGGTGTAATAATTACAATTTGATCCTATAAACATTTAGAAGTGCAGAACGTATGGCAGATTGGAGTGTAATGGCTTTTGCAACAAAGTTGTGGCTGCATACCAATATTTTCTCTATGTCTATTGTGGTAGCAGCGTTTATGACAAGAGTTTTAATTGAGCTTGTCGAAGCCATGAGTATTATGGTGGAATTCATTAGGAATACAAAGTCATATAACCTGTAGTAAGGCACTCTAAATCTTGGACTTTTCGCCTTGTACCCGAGGTTAATGATCCTGGGAGGAGCGCGGGAGAGAAACATTGCCTTTTGAGGCCCATCTTTGCGATTGACTCACCCTGGTTATATGAATTTTTGTTCATTTAAAACTTCCACTTAAGGAATGTAAGTGGTGTTTACTGTATTCCCAGAATTACGCCTAGGTTTTTAATTTTATCTAGTCTCCATTCCTCATATAACCTGTAGTTACGCACTATAAATCTCGGACATTTCGGCTGTCTCCTGAATCGATTAGTCATCACCATTTTAGACACGATTTTTAACATTCTGAAAGTTCCTGCTGGGTTATATGGATACTGATAAATTTATCACTCACAATTACTTCCTCTCATTTAAACTTAGATTTTTCACACCGCCTCCCTTGCTTGCATGTATTTATTAACACTTTGTCGGGATGAAATTTTTTATTTGGTGACTTATCATATTCGAAATGTAATGGCTTGTTTCACGAGCTGATGGGACCGTAATGTTTTTTGCATATTTTGATCATAAAAAGCTGGCCATTCTTGGCAAGTTAACGGCAATTCCAGCTGTTATTTACGTGCTTCTTTAACGTAGAGGTCTTTTAAGTGTTTGAGCTTCCGCAGGTATTGATGGAACAACCCAAACGTCATTAAGTCGAAAGTCTCAAGTTGTACCTCACTTGCTAAGCATGTTCTTGTCGGGTAAATAGCAAATTATTAATTCTTATCTTGCTTATGTCGTTCTTATAGCGCTATTTGCAGCAGAAAACGAACGACATGTCTAACCTCACCGACTTGTGTGATAAGCATTACTTCAACGTAACTGCTAAAAATATACTTCGTAGTGTCCTCCGGCTCCGTCATTCTTAATAAATATTTTGTTAGTTTCCTGTTTCATTCTAACAAATTATGTTGAATTTTCAAGAAATTTTGTTGGAGATTGTCTGCCAGCATTGCTGCTGGTCTATGTCTAACTGTGTAAGTTGTAGCCCTGCATACAAGTTGAGCATAGTACTGTTCCTTACACATCTACGATGATGACCAATGGAAGCGGCATCTAATCCTAGAGCTAATAAAGTTATACAACACACAGTGGTATATCCGTTTTGGAAACAAATAAATCCCCAAAGGCCTACCCCTATATTTCCACAAGCTTTGGAAGGCTCTGACCGGGTATCCTACTCTGCGCTTTTAATCGTTTATTGCCAGCTAAGTTAACTTTTGACATTCGTATGTCAATGTGTAGGAAAACTGTCTCCCTGGCCGTTTTTACTCCCACACCATATCACTTTAAACGACAGGGATCTATCCATCTGCAACCGGTGACAAAGGTAACGTAGATCATCGTGCTGGACGCTTTTTTCTTAAAGGGTGTATCAATTTTCCTAACATTATTATCTAACCATAATGCTGTTGCCAACTTTATTACATCTTTTTGATATTTCCTGACTTCAGCAAACAACAATTTTTGCCCAATGTCCAAAACTATGTTTTGTATCACACAATTTTTCATTTGCGCGTCTTTATATAATGTATTAAATCTTTAGCTTGTCTTGGCATATTTGGATTATTTTAAAAAGTATAATCATACTTGAAGCGCCGTCATTCTTTCAGTAGCTGTGATTAAACCTTAATTACTCATTTTAAAGATTTTTTTAATTTCATCTTATGGTATGGTCCATGTTTTGACATTAACTTGAAGCTTAGTTGATGGTAACTTACTTCTATATCGGTTCCAATTCTTCTTGTTTTTTTTCCTGTTTGCTATTGTTGGTACATATTTGGGCATCTCAGCTTTAGTATGCAAGGGTTGAAATTTATTGTATGGGAGTTCTCCCACTTTTAACAATGCTTAATCCCCGGTAGATATTTGCTTATGTATCTCAGCAATTTTGTAGCACAACGGGGCATCAGATATTTCCTGCACGCGTCCCTGATGTATCGTCGCTGTGACCGCAGTTTCGAGACAAGTACATCGGTTTTCTTCAACACATGATTTGCTTGTAAAATCATGAAAGCGCGAGTATACTTAAGAGAAGTCTTTTGCTTGTTCAAGTCAACTATAGTTGCTGTTACAAATGTGGTGTAATCTGTGAATTGGTGTGGAAAAGCTTTGACATATCTAGTTAACAAGTCCATCGATGTTTCATGAAAAGTCTTTGAAAGTTTCCTTGTCCGGCAAGATGGTGTCCAAGTTAGCCGGATCACCGGACCATTTTTTGGAAGTATTAGTCCATCTTTTAATGATTCGATTCTCTCATGTGGGTTTTACTTCTGCTCCTGCAAGCAATCGTTGTTTGGGTCCAGCATATTTACCAACAGCCTTGAACGCTCTTTCTTTACTTTTTAAAACAACGTTGTCGTGACCAGCTCTGCCTGGGCTCCAGTATCCTCGTAAATTAGTCTTTTCTTTGCCACACAGGATGACGTTCACCTCACGTGAAAGTTCCTTAGCGACCATTTCAGCGATCCTCTTATTATGATCCTTGTACAGATCGAGAGCTGCTTTTCCGTATTCTTCAGCATCTTGCATTTTCACGTAGCACTTTAGTCTAATACGAATATTAGTGTGTCAAAATTTAAAAAACCATTTTGTTCTTACAGATGATTTCAAATTGATTTTGTCTCTTCCTGCTTGCTGCTTGAATGATATCATTGCCTTCTAAAATTGCCTTCAATAGATCCCTTTGCAACGACATTTGCAAGTCTTTTAGGGCAAGCAATATAGTCAAGGCTTCCTTATTAAGAATCGCCCTTCATTGTTGTTGCTAAAGTTTGGCCACCATGCTCTTTTGATTTTGAGATAGTCCATTTTTTGCCATTTTCCAGTTCTTTGCGCAAGTCATTATCATTATTTGTCGGATGTAGCATTTCATTTTGCTGCATGCAATTTTAAGGCTACCTGTTATCCCTCTCAGCTTCTCCACCTACTTGAGATGTTTTTTTTTCTTCGCAGTCCTCGCAAAGCTGTGTAACCTTCTCGCATTTTTCTTCTGGCACTTCTATAGTGCCAAAACAGGTGTTCAACTTCATGCCCAAGAACTGCGATTCGTGTTGAGGGTCTGTTAAATATGTATCCAAAGATATTACTCCTCCAGTTGCATAAAGGGATGCTCGAATTCCCCTTCTTCTGACGTAATTGATTACAACTAAATTCACCAGCTGGAAGATTGATGGTTCTTTAGCTAATCCAAATGCCATAACAAATTAATTACATCTAAACCCTCCTATGCAAAAGAAGTAATCGCTGTACTCTACTTGTTCAGTTTGAGCAGCCAGAAGCCTAGTTTGTCCTCGAGCATCTTGTTGACTAATGACTCCCAGAATTTGCGAGAAGCCTTCCATCTTGCATAGAGCTGATTGCCCCTCCATTGTTTTAATAATTCCCCCATCAAAGCACAATCTTGGCCTAGAATCAAAAGCCGCTGGTACTAATGCCGTTTGTAATTCCGTCTTGTCATGGTCTCTAATAAGAGTAATGGCGCCACCTTGCAACCAGTTTTCCGGAGTATTGGTAAGAAAATGTCTGTTTTTCAAAAGTTCTGCCGTACCATAAACGGGAGATTTGAGGTCTCTAAAGTCTTCCAAGATTTTTCCCGAGCATGAGCATTGTTGCCGTACATTTTCCCTTGCTTTTTGTATGCTACGTTTGCTTCTTTTTTCATTATCTTAATTTTGTAAAATTATTTGTGATGTTATCTATTCATGGAGCAAATACAGATTAGTTATTACAATTATAGCTTATTATGTTTGTTATTATTTATTAACATAGCCAGGATACAAAAACGCTATACTCTAATGATGTAACCATCACCTGTAAATACATCTTGTTTCTATATGTTTCATTGTGAGAAGTTAACTTTGTATCAATCTTAACCGAGGTTTGTTTAATTTATAAAATTCTAAATTAACAATATTGAAATTTAGCGAAGTGCGTCACAACACCAATTAATATATTATATATTCATATGTTTCATTTCTGCATATGTATTAAACGTACATTTATAATTAGCGCATTACCATTTCTCATTACAGAAAACTGACTTCATGTTTTTTTTACCGAAACGAAACAAAACGTGCTATATAAGTGATTTCGTTGGCGTTTACTCCATTCCAGAATTCGCCTCTAGCTTTAAATTACTCAATTCAATAGTTATGTAGGAAAACGATGGAGCAAAATGACTCTGACTTGGTATTTGAACATTAGTTCATTCCTAAAAAATTCTCATAATAAATGGACGGAAAATGTCTTTTAGCAGCATTTAGCGCAACCATAACAAAATTCCAAGTAACGCAAATAATTATTTTTAATCTGGAGATAGTTACGGTCCAATATTTGTAAGATAAATTATTAACCCTCCTGTAAATACGCGATACTTTATATATTTTTGAGTGATTCCAAAGAAGTCATAAATTTTTACATATGTTCTCTAATATTTCACTTTTAATCCAAATTTTGCAGATATTTATCTCAGTCGGCTGAGCATCCATAGAAATTGATGTATTAGCCCGGGGTCAAATCCAACCGTCTTTATAACTTGGGATCAATTCGTAGTAAGCTAGTTGCGAAATTGAATGATTCATGGATCCTAAGCCCTCCGGGTCAATTTCAAATTTGTAACTGTAAGGTTGTGGGTTCAAAACCCATTGGACTCCTTTTTTGTTCGTATAAAGATGAAGTCATAAAAAGGGGCTTAAGAAAAGTTTTAAAAGTCAATATTTAATCACATGAATACAGAATGGCCATACAATTGTCTACATATATGAATGAAAGACCCCAATCGCTACAAAATGCAGTTAACCATTGGATACCCCGTCCAAAACGCTCTTCTTTCGCAAATATCTCGATAACGAATGGACGGATCTGGTTCAAATTTTAACTTATTAGAGGGATTTCGAATACCCTTCATACAAAATTAGTCTCGGTCGGACCTCTAGTCAATCCACATTTTGTCAGTGTTTTTCCTTTGTATAATTCTCGTTACAGACAGAACAGGGCGGTCTTATCATCCACAGAACATTTTTTATTGAATATACACTGGAGCAGTGTCGTTTTTTTGCAGAAATCAAACGGTTTACTGTTTATAGAAGTAAGCATTTTAACGTTAACTGTTTCAATTTATTACTTTTCTCTGGGTATCCATGTTGGCATAGAAAAAAAATAATGGTCTCACGTTGTAACCCCCCTATAGACAAAACGTGAAAAAGACCTTTTTTGAAATTGCACTATATTAAGTAGACCCGAGGGAATTCTAAAACGTACTCCCATTATTCGTTTTAAACCTATGGACATTAGTTTTTATGCAGTTGAATCAATTTTTTGACTTCTAATGGCTATAACTACGCAACGGGTTAGGAACTCGGGGTCGACGACTTGAGAAGAAATGTAGCGCACATCCGTTCGCGTTGAATGAGACCAATTTTGGGGTAAATCAGATACTTTAAAAAATGTTAACAAGTATAAAATAATTCCAAATAATTACTAATAATACATATCTGTTATTAAGCTAGGTACGCTCAATTCTTTCGGATTTCTAGGCATATTATTTGATGGAGGAAATATTATTTGAATGAAATTTCGTGTTCTAACCCTTATATTATGGGCGTGTTTGTAAACAAATAGATAACAATTAAGTACATAAAAATTACCAATAATACATATCTGTTATCAGCGACATAAAATGTCGATTGTAAGTATGGCGAAAACGCGCAAATATTTACAAGAGGGTTAAGACAGTTTCGCCTACACATGTTTATAACACTCTGTCCATATGGGGTTAAATTCAAGTCTAGAAGATATTCTCCATTTTCGCAAAAACCAGATCTCTTCCAAATTGAATCAATCATTTTGAGCATTTGGATACCAAGAACATCCTGGCGTAAATCATCAGCAGCTTTGAACAATAATGCACCATTATTCCACGTTAGCATAATGGGACATTTTTTTGACGAAAAAATATTGGCGTTCCCAATAACTAACGTGTCCAACATAAGTCCGGGATCTAACGGGCTAATAATATTTTCGAGAAATTTTCGATGTGACTCAAGACTAATGAGTCGCTTAAATTCGAGAACTTTTATATCTTTCGTATGATTTGCAAATTTCAAACAAAGGTTAATTTTCTACCAGTCGCGTAAAATATCAGGTAACTGATACGCAAGTTTTTGCCTCAGGGCAGCTGTCATATATTCATGCAGCCATTTAAAATCCAACTATAAAGCTTTTTTTTTTTCAAATGGCTTTCTATAATTAATGGATAATAAATCTATAATAATAATCATAGGCCATGGAAAGTCTATATACACCAGGGGCCACCTTAAAGCACCATTGCCTTAACGAACCAAGACCACCTTAACGAACCACTTTTTCAGGCCCACAAAGTTATAGCCCAAATTTTCAAAAAGGGACAAAATTACAGCTTTTTCACTTTTCGGTTTTTTTATGATTGAGAAAAATCCCACGGCCCCAAAGTATGTTCACTAAAAATTCGACTCGAATCGATGCCCGAGAAGTACCTAATACAGGAAACAAAATTTCCATTTCGACAATGTGACTTTTGAGGTCCATAACTTTAAAATAAATAATCGCAGTATGTTTGCGATACTTTTATTGGATGCCCAGGGACCTAATAAATCTAGCACGATTTATGAGCTAAAATTAACGTTTAAAAAAAGGTCTGTTTGACATGTCTGTCTTTAGAGGGGGTTAACTGTACGAAGGAGTATAAATTTATAATTAGACCTAAATGGCTGCATAAATATATGACATCTGCAGACGTACGGGTTAAACTTTGTCTGTAATCAATTCCTTGAGAGGCGTAATTGAAATTATTGACTATTTTGTCGTGTATGTTAATGAGCTGACCCCATAACTTAACCTGCTTGAGTATGTCGTTATTTCTATTTAATCCCGTTAACCCGCTAACGTTTAGAGATCCATAATATCCACTAAATTGAATATAAGTTTCTAGCAGCATCGTAATCCGTGCACAATACTTTCTCATGGATTTGTCGAACGAAAGTCTCTCTTGTTCTTGTCTCAAATTCCAGAATAGAAAATGTCCCAGTCGCCTATTTTGTATAGCTCTATAAAAGGTTTCAAAATATATCCAAAAATTTCTGGTAAAATAATTCTTTCAAATAATTAAAATAATTTCGTTCGTAATTATCTCAATTTGTCCCTCGAGAAAATCTAATAATATACTACCTTCAAAACTGCTTGGTCAACGAGACTTAGTGAGTATTATAGAGTTTTCTTGCGGTCCCGAATCTTTTCTCAGAATATGCAAAATTATACGGCGTGAAAAAGACTTTTTTTTTGAAAAAACGTTAATTCTAACTCCTGGGGGTATGGCAGCTCAGAGCACTAAACTGTACTAGATTAAGTAAGCCTCATGAAACCCAATAAAATCATCGAAAACATAGTGCGATTATTTGTTTTAAAGCTATGGACCCGAATCACATTGTTCAAAAATGGACAAAATTGACTTTTACCGTCCTGAAATTTAGTTTTTACTTGTTTGGAGTCGAATTTTTAGTGAACATGCTTTGGAACCATGTAATGTTTTATAAATCGAAAAATTCGTGATTTGTCACTTTTTGAAAATTGTTTAGCTCATTTTTGGGATATAACTCGGTCACGTGTCAAGAATTCGGGGCCAGTTCTTTGAGAATAATTGAAGCTGGAGTAATGACGCGTCGAATAAGCCACTCGGACATACTAACCCGGAATCACATTTATGTATGCCATAAATAAAAATTAGACTCATTCGACGCGCACGGATGTCAGCTACATTTATTCTCAAGTGATCGACCCCAAATTCCCAGCCCGTTAAGTGGTTATAGCCACTAGAAGACAACAATGTGATTTCGGGAATTATGTCCGATTGTCTCGAAAGTGGTCTTATTCGACGTGTCATGACTCAATGTTCAATTATTCTCAATGGACCGACCCAGAACTCTTAACACGTGACCTAGTTATAGTCCAAAAATGTGATTTCTAGGTTTCAACAAGTGACAAAAATGACGAATTTTTTACTTTTCGATTTGGCTACTTAATCTAGTACAATTTAGTTCAGTGAACTGCCATAACCCCAGGAATTAAAAGTAACGTTTAAAAAATTATTTTCACGTTGTTTTTAGGGGGGTTAACTGTACGACCCGTATAAATTTGGATATTCTGAGAACAGATTCGGAACCGAAAGAAAAAACTCTATAAGACTCACTAAGTCTCGTTAGGGTATCAATTGTCGCCCACGACCTCTAGGGGGGACAGTTTTGACAGAGGTGTATTAGGTCGAATCCGTCAATACGTATCGGTACGTCTACTGTATACAACTATTTGCGTGTATGAGTTACCAAGCTCTGTAACGGCTTAGTCCGTAGCAGTTGCATGTAAATACGTTTAAAATCTTACATACTGCGTCACTCTTATTTGGAGGACGGATCTCGGATAAATCAGAATTAATCTCAGGTTATAAACGGCCAATATCTCGATCAAGTTTTGATCGAAATTTTCGAATTCTACAATTTTCGGTTCACTTCCGGTCAAAATTCCTAGTCGGCGAGTACCCTAAAATCGATCCTTTCTCATTTAAGGCACAGCTGACTTAAATTTTAAAAATATGTATTGCTTAATGTTTCATTTCCTAAGTAGCTGCACATACTGATCGGTTCACGACACTTAATTTACGACACTTAGTTTTTCTTTGCGGCTAGAATTCATTACCCCATAAAGATCCGTTTCTAGATGACAATCTCCAAAGTTAACCTACACATTAAATAACTGAAAACTGAGCTTTGCAACGTTATAAAATTTGTTTTAAAGTATTCATGGGTAGACAGCTAAAACTCAATGGTGCAAATTTTATTTTATTCAGAAATGGCATTTAAAGTTGGTCTTATTAATGGAATTATCAACTAATGCAATTACATTCTTCCTTAGTGCGCGGCTCCTAGAAGACTAATTTCCAAGCTAAATAAATCAGTTGACAGCATGAACCCTTAGCTAACTAACGCTAGAAATTTGATTAATAAATATTGATTTATTTTACGAGGTAGAATTGAACGGTAAAAAAACCTCTACCTACGAAGCAAGAATCTCGGCAGTGAAGTATTCATTAATCCATCATTTGGAAACATGCGGATGTCCATTGGAAGAGCGGAGTCCGCATAAGGTTCATATTTTATTAAATGTACAAGCTGAAGCATAACGTTTTCTAATTGAAGATCACTTGCACTATCCAAGTGGGTAATCGTCCATGCTCTTATCGATGGATCTGGATATTCCTTCGTTAATAACTGTAGATAGAATTTAATTACGTAGAAAGTTTCCGAGAAATAATGTAACAAAAAATTACAAAATTCCGATCTGGCACCCTAGTCCAAGGTCACCAGCTGATAGTTAAATCCTGACTGTAAATAACATTCAATCGATAAGTGATGTGTGTTCCAATACGATAATATGCCGTAAAGCTTTTTAATTGATTCGCGTGTTACACTCTCTAAATAATACGCTTGAATGATTTTATGAATCTGGCTTCAATCGGGTGTAATCGAGAAATGGAATTTTAGGAGGCGGGTGGGGACACAACTTGGAAATCTTTTTTTTTTTGTTTTCTCTCGTATTGCGTCTACAAATGTTATCACAATCAGGGTAGAGATTGATGTCTAGTAAAAGGAAACACAGAAAACCACAATTAATCTGAAAAAGTTCGTAAAAGCTAAACAAAATTTGCTGAGAGAACGCACAGCGCTATCCAGCTTAAATTTTCGGGTTTTTTTAATTTTTAGATTCACTTCCGGTTGTTATCGTGGGCCGCAAGTTCTCTCAAAATATGCGCCATAGAATTTGGGCCACATATTGCAAAGCGTCATACTATTGAGCTCTAATTTGTACCCAAGCCTAGGGTCCTGAATATTTACAGCTCTCATCAGTTCTTGCCTAGATATAATAGTTTTCAACGTCGAACGAAACGTGTGGTTCATTTCACTTTTCTTTCTTGACATGGGATAAGGACCGGCAATTGACTTCAAATTTTTGAGCACAATTTTATCAGCGTAGAGAATATCTTCTTCGTCTTGTTCACTTCCATTAGGGTATTTGCGGTAAAAAGCAATTTAATATTGGCTTCCGGCAAGATATGCGAACACGCGAAATTTCACAGGTTAAAAATGGTTTCGTGCGGTCCTTTATTGAGGGAAGGTGATATTTAGCATTAGTCAGTAACTAAATATTAAGTCATCCATTTCGATTCACGCGTATCAATTCACCAAATGACTTAGCCAGTCTGATAGTGTTTTTTTCTTGCGGTTCCGAATCGGTTTTCAGAGTGTCCAAAATTATACTCCTTCGTACAGTTAACCTGTCCTGAAATATAGTTTCAACGCAGTTGTTTCGAGTCGAATTTTTAGTGAACATAATTTGCGATCTTGGCATGTTTTCTAGACCATAAGAAAATCGAAAAGTGAAAAATTCCTGATGTTGTCACTTTTTGAAAATGTGTACCTTTCTTAGCCTATAATTGGGTCACGTGTTAACTGTACGAAGGAGTATAATTTTGGACATTCTGAAAACAGATTCGGAACCGCAAGAAAAAACTCTATCAAACCGGCTAAGTCTCGTTAACCGATCACGTGCATCCTCAAGAGGCTGGGGGCCGCTTTGGATAGGCGAGTCCAAGCTATCACCTATTTGATTGTGACACCACGTAGCCGTCGACCGAATTAATTGGACACCTCTCGCAATTACCCTAACCATCATTCGATGTGGTAACATCATCAGAATCTTTCTCCTGGCTGCTCGTTGTATTCGAATTCTTTCGAGTCTTCTTTTTTCGATTCCTATTTTTTAACGTATAATAAATGCCGCTATTTCGGATAATATGATCAGGTTTAATCTTTATTCTACATGGTGGGACGTATTGGACTCTTTTTGGAGGCCTCTGTCGACTTTCGGATTTTCGGGAGTTCTTTTTGTATGCCGAATGGCCATACTTATCATCAAGCGATAACCGTATTGTGATCTCGGACGTACTATCGTCCTCCCAAAATGACTTGCTGCAAAAGAAATGTCCTTAATAGATGATATCAACATCTACTGCATAGTGGCATCTACTGAATAGTGGCATGATATTTATAACCCGTCAGTGGCGTTAATGATGCTCTTCCGATTCAGCTTTATGTTAAATAAATATAATGAATTGTCATGCGAATATGAACGTGAAAATATATTATATCTCCCAGTAACTATCCGTGTTCATAAGCCCCAGGCAACTATTTTATCAAAATTGGTCCTACAAGAAAATCTAATTGTATTAATTTCCAGAACTGACAAATCCAATATCCAACATCTAGCACGATTTAGTTCGGTGTGCTCCGATGCCCCATAAGTCAAAATAACGTTGTCTTTAGGGGAAGGGTAACTGTACGACGCTGTTTAATTTTGGACATTCTGAGAACAAAAACTCCCCATGACTTTTGACACATGTGTCTAATCCAACCCAAAACCCCTAGGGTACTATTTCAGTATTTGGGTTAACAAACACTGTAACCGACACGGGTTGGTCCATTCCAGTTGCATTTAAAATAATTTTAAATATTGACCACAGTAATATTCTCATTCAAGGAATGATAATGATCCCGCTAATATTATAATCAGGAAATGGTCACAGGAATTAGCATTTCTGTTAAGTAATTCACAAACGAATACTTACACTTCTGGTCCGTTTATTCCTAAAATAGGCGCTTCCCAGGAATGATGCTCGATTTTTTCCTATTTAATGTCGTTTTTTGAAGATACTTTTCTACTAAAGATATTCAAGGTAACAATTTAGTGATAAGCCTCGTGATAGATTTTGGTCAAATAGTTAATACGGTCTGCACTGCTCTTTCTTGCTTGGTTGTGGTAAAAAAAAGTGATTTTCTCTCTTCGCCTATCTATATATAAGCCTGCAAATCGCCGCAGGCTATGATTCCAATTCAACTCGCCATTCATCGACTCACTCACCAATTCATGCGTCGACATGGACGAGCCACAACTATATCAACCAATTCTCTCCTTCTGTTAACTTGTATCGGGGTACTAAGTATTAGCTGTCATTTCGTCTTTTCAAGTCGCAAACCAATGGCAGTCGTGTTACTGATGTATATAGCGGAGACAAAGTCAGCACAATATTCAATTGACTTCTAAAAGTTTTTCAACGCCGTCTGGAATCATATACTTTCAAAGTTAATGTTTCGGAGCAAAAACCGCGCTCACTACCACACCAATCAAGGCTCCAACATGTGATAGCACCTGGCAAAACCCTTGTACATGATAGTCGATTCAGCACGCCTGTCGCAAATAAGCAAACCATACTCCAGCCGAAAAGACAACCAACATTTTCAATACCGCTTGAAACACCATAGAGGGCAGTTTTTTAGCCATACGAACATAGAGTACTCATTCTATGCTTAAAACTGCCCATCATTTTTGAAAAAAAAAAAATTTTCGTCTTATAGAGAAAAAAAGTGGTACCAGGGTCCAAAAACTAATTTTTTCTGCATAGCTGTCGAACCTGATGCCCAATCTCGCCAATTTTTCTTTCCTTCTGTTGAACTCGGCCTTGTGCATTTTTCCCATGTCTTTCTCGAAATTTTTAAAACGTTTTTGCCAATTTTCCCACCCCCATATCTTCGGTGTCTAGGAAAACGGCATGCACGCTACTTAACACCAGATTCGGGTCGACGAGCTCCATCGATTGCACTCGAAATGGGGTCATTTGGCGAGATGTCAGTTTTTCGATGTTTTGCCTCAGTGGGCCAAACTAGGGAAACGGCAGTATTTTGTTTCCCATTCTGGTTCTAGTCCAGCTACCGAGTAGCCAATGACATCGTTGTATTCGCCTCGTCGAGTTCTATCGATCGTACGAAACGACCGAAATTTTTCGAGCATATTTCGAAATATATTTTTGTGAAATTTCTAAAATGCCAAATTTCAAACCCCCACATCTTCGGTGTCGATGAAATTGGCATGCACGGTGCTTAACACCAGATTCGCGTTTGGGATTTTTACTTTTTTAGTCTTTTTTTGGTGGACCCAAATAGGGAAACGCCAATTTTTTCGTCCTAACTCTATTTCTAGAGTAGTTGTCGGGTACGCCATGCCATCGTTGGATTCGCCTAGTCGAGTTCTATCGATTGCACTCGAATTGGGTCATTTGGCGATTTTGAGTTTTTGCATGTTTGCCTTAGTGGGCTGGAAGCGTGTTTGACAACTTTTTCTCTTTTTCAGTGTATTTCCACGGCGTTCATCAACCACGGCGTTTTTCTCTTGTTCCTGTGCATTCCCTTGGTGTATCATGCCACCCACTAAAATTTTTCATTTTTAGTCGTTTTTTCCCCTAAAAGTATACATTGTCGTGTTTCTGCCCTATTCGGGATTTCTTTCCACTGTGTTGTCCTTTGTGTCATAGTTGCTGTTAAGTATCAAACAATTAATTAAACTAATTATAATAATTAACGATAATCTTAAGGTTAAAGTATCTAAATAGACTTGCACATTAGTTTCGTACAAAACCCACAACTGAAACTAGTAAAATGATATTCATCGCATTTTGCATTATTAGCTACGATATGTTTACGTGTAGGTTTAATTACCCCTTGAATAACCAAAAGGAATAGTTTCGGTGGTTACTGAAGGACATGCATTCAAACTTATGAAACTTCACAAGCTGGAAATATTGACAATAATTTGTGTTATGTACAAACACCTAGAAAGAAGGGATTACCACTTTTGACGATACGTAAAAATCAGTATACTTATTCAATATGTTATTAATATTATAATAATATTATACCTTTAATATAATAAGGTCACCAATGTAATATTAGCTTTACAAGGTACAGACGTGTATACTGAGAGGGAACAGCATGATAAGGGTCAAAACCCTGAGAGCGGACACTTATTCGGACGACAATTTTCAATCAAAATTTTCGCCTAAACTGAAAGAAAAAAGAAATTATTGGATAGTCTACGTACGATCTCGCAGATTTTTGGAGACAAATAGTGCTATAATGCCAAAAAGTACCATTTATAACAATATAAAGATGACCGATCAGTTAAATACAAATTTGGAGAAGTTTTCGGGAAGAAAAAGGGCTCTGACTGGAGAACAGGCTGCATTTGAAATTGCTCTGTATGAGTATATGTTTGTTCAAATGAGAAGGTATCCGATGGGAAAAGAAGATTTTGGAAGAGAATGTATCAAATTGAGACTCAAATATCTCGATAAATGTGATTCAAAATGGCTGAATAATTTGAAATTTTCTATGATTTGGATCAAGGGATATTGTAAAGAATATAACATCAGTTTCAAAAAAGTTCCTGGTTCAAAGATTGCGATGCCAGAAGAGGCCATTATACAGGAGCCCAAGCGTATCTTGGTGATTCATACTGACATACTCGTTTAGTAACACCTTAAAAATACTATAGGTAAAAATGTTGGAGTATGATTTGGATTGCGTTTACAATATCGATGAAAGTGCTTTGTTTCTTGGTAGCAATGGAGAGTACGGTTTAGTGCCGAATTTCGAAGTCAATTTTGTGATTGATAAGGCTTCCCTTAAAGGTCGAATTACTATAGCTTCATTTGTTGGTGCTGATGGTACACAACCGATACAACCTTGTTTACTTGTCAATGGATTCAGACAAGACCGCAAGGCCTGTGTTCCTGCACATCAGGAAGAACAATTTAATCTCAAATAATATTTCTGACCAATCAGTTCTCGGTAATGGTTGCATGCAAAGAATATTTCTATTCGATGACTAATCAAGATATGGTAGATATAGTGTGATAAAGCGCCCTCGCGCGACTCTTATTTTTTAAATAGTCCGCTCGGTCCCTAGGCAGATCGACGTCATGGAAATGTCTCAAAATCTGACTGAGTCAGTTGTGTCGTGGATGTGAGGTATAAAGATAACGTGTACGCGGAGGATTAACCACAGGTTATTTAAAAAAAATGTTAGCTTTACCAATCGTATGACCATTCAGTATTTAATTTCGCCGAAGCGTTTTCGCTCATTTTTTGCCGAGAGGGTTAAATGACATTTTGTGTGCGGATATTAAATATATTCATTATATTTTATCCAATGAAATGGGAGAATCACAGATACATTCGAAACTGATTTAATTGTTTAAAAGATGTATACTATATATTTAATTATATCAATAGTATACGGCCATGTAATGGTAATATAATCTCCATAGGGCAGGTGTACATATGTTTATTGATAACAATTATTTGAAAATTTATCAAACCCATCAAATACAAACCAACTTGTTGGTATTAATGAGGTACTCCAAGCCGACCCCAATAGCTACAAGACGGGGGTTTTACGATAGAATTTTTTAATTAGTCATTCTAAATTAATTTAATACAATTTCGTCTTCTAATCAGACATTTCACACGTTGATACCATAACTTTATCGACTAGCCAATCAGGTCCTTCCATTAAAGGACTTAAATCATCGGTTTGATCCATGTGATTATTTTTCAACGCTTGCATGTGGACCTTTAGGGATTCTCGGAAATAACAAATGCCCTCTTGGTTGAATATATTGAATGCTCCTGTGTTACCGTGTCGACGTTAGAAATTAAGTAACCATGGTATAAACCTCGATGGTAAAAAACTGGTCAAAACTTTTAGAATTCTGTGGTCTAGTTTAGGTGGAAGTCCTAATCCACCAGGTATATTACTTTCGGTCACGTCGACACTATGCCTGTTGCAAACCCCATATATTTGGGTGTTTTCACACGTTTTGCCTCAATTGCTTTCGCACTTTTCTCGGCCCTTATATCCTGCGCCATAGCATCTGTGGCCTTGTTCTCTGCTCCACAACGAAATATTGAAATGCATATTTTTGCAGCCCTTGGTACATCTCTTTTGATATTTTTCGATCCAATGGATATCACCGTAAAATCTATATTTACCCTAATTATTGACCGTAATTCTGAAATGGATTTAACTATATAAATATTATGCATTATTTGTCAATTCTCTGAAAATACACACAGATGCTCGTTATATTTACAAAAATAGTTATTTCATAGTAATTTGTGTGACATAAATTTACGTGGTAAAAAAAACAAAAAATATTAATTTCAACTATTCTATCGAATGACCACTTGAACACACTAGAGCTATTGTTCGACGAAAAACTAGCCTGAACTTGATATCTTTAAGTATAATAGTCTTCTTGGACGAATTGGCGCATTTGTCGATGCCATTAGAGGCTAATACTACTTGACCATGGATGATAGCAACTCTTATTTGCCAATCACTTTTGACATCACGAGTTTCGATTATTCTCATCAAAAGGTCATAATCAAACTCGTAATCATCCAGCTTGCAATCTTAGCACAGAACTAGAGTATTCATTGTGAAATCAACAAACTACTTTTCGGAGAATTTGATATAAATTGTTGGGATGGAATCAAAAAAGGGACTGATTTCCATATAGTAAATTATTTGGAAAGACAACACGATTAACCAGTGGATACCCTTGTTGGATAAAATGCCCAAAATGCTCTTCTGTCGCAGTTATCTCGAGAATGAATGAACGATCTGCTTCAAATTTTAACTTATTACAGGGTTTTCAAATACTTTTCAAACAAACCCGACGAAAAACGTAGTGTAACTAATTTGGCAGACCAAATCCTTTTTCTCGCTCCCGGTGAAAATCCCAGCGATTTGCAAAATTTAACTGAAATTATCTCAGCGATCGGACCTCTATTTCAATCCAATTTGTTCAGTGTATTGCAAAAAATGACTATTTTACCCTGCACAGAACATTTTTTATTAAATATACGCTGAAGCAGTGTCAGATTTTTTTGCAGAAATCTAACGGTTTGCTAACTACAACTCCAACTAATTTATTATTTTTCTTTGCGTATTTTTACCTTGTAAAACATTTTTTATTAAATCCAGTTTTTCAACTCCGACTATTTTAATCGTAGGAACTCAGTTTCAATAAAAAAATCATATCTTTGCCTATCATAACGTGTATAAAACTATTTTCGATTGAATATATAGTGAATCTGTCAAAATGTTTTCCATAAACGTCAATTAGTATAATCTATTTCATTAATTAATTAGTCTTCCGTCTCTATACCAAGTACTATCTCTGAAATTTTCAGCTTCTCCGCCTAATCCAAATCAACCGAGAAATAGCTCGCGGCATCCACTGGTTAAGATGAGACCCACGTATATTTAAATTTCGGGCTACCACAACCATCCCCCCACCCAAGGAATTTAGACCGAAAATTGATATCACCTGGTCTTTTTAAAAAACTCCCTATTCTCATTGTCTTACAACAAAAAAGGCAGTATTTGTTTTTTCAGCCCTGTTCCTTGAATGTCGTTATCCAGTTTTTCAAAATCGGATACAAAGGGTTTGCAGGCAATTCTTGCGTTCCAAGGTAACACTGTTTCTAGATCACGGACCAAATCCAAGGTCACGGTAGAAAAATTATTTTCTATCGCGCGTTCATCTTTAATTATTACTTTTATGGTGCCGATTTTATTATAGCACATTCAGTTATTATAGAACATTCAATTACTTTTAAATAACCTTTGGACATTTTTAAACCATTTTTGAAATAATTTAAAAATAGTACGAATTAAACGATCCGAACGAACTGGCTATATTTTAAATATGGAAACATGACACGATTACAATTAAACGTTCCGCATGAAATTCTTCCATTCAGGAATAAAGTGTCTCATTTTCGGAATACATGACACACAGGTGTCAAAAGTGCCCCCTAGGTCCAAGTACCAAGAGGTCGGTTAACGGGGCTTAGTGGGTCAAATAGAGTTTTTTCTGGTGGTTTCAAAATAATACTTAACCAACAAGAACCCCTATTTCACTTTTTAAAATTACCATAACTTGAGAAGAACGCACTTTGCGTAATGTAAAACTTTGATCGTGAAGCCAAACTATAACAAATAAAATTGTAAGGGTATTTGATAGATTTTCTCATAGACCCCTTTATGTGGAGTGGGCGAATTTAAGTCAAAACTGTCATTTCGTGAGGTATGTCGGATTGGCTCGAAAATGGGCTATTCGACGCGTCATGATTCAAGCTTCAATTCTTCTCAGAAGACCGACCCCGAATTCTTAACACGTTACCCAGTTATAAGCCAACAAATGGGCCAGGACGGTCAACGTCAACTATATTCGACTCATTTTTGTCTTTAGAGTGGGTTAACAATATGAAGGAGTATAATTTTGAACATTCTGAAAACAGATTCGGAACCGCCAGAAAAAACCCAATCAGTCCCACTAACTCCCGTCAACAGACCTATTGCTACTTGGACCCGGGGGGCACTTTTGACACCTGTGTGAAGCTAGTTTACTTCAAAATATATGATTCATCATTCTTTATAACTTGGGATCAATTGGGGTATTATATTTACATTAAACGATTGAACACTTCCTTGGATATAAACAAAATCCTTTATACTTTGTTTTCTAGGCAGTAGAACTTCGATTTTCCCATGAGGCAATATGTAATCAGTATTCGGGTTTACTTCCAAATATTGGACATTTTTTAGGTCGGTAGTTTGAAACACTTTTCCTATTCGCTTGTTAATTTCCTCCAACAACTCTTTAACTGTTTGATGATTTTTAAATTTGAATTGTGACAAGGGCGGGATATTCAATTTATCGTAATTTATCCATCTTGAAAGATCAATCTTGATATCGATCGCTGTCTATAAAATAGTGTTTGAAATATGCGCATAATAATACACTCTTTTCTGGAATAACTACTTCTCAGTCGTGGTTCTACATCTGAGATAATTGAAGTTGAAGTTTCCAAACCGTCTGGATTTTTGCCGAGAGGAGAAAACTCTTTTGGTCTGCCAAATTAGTTATATTGAACGTCGAGACTTAGTTAGCATAACGGGGTCAATCCTATTAGAATAAATGTAAACGACATCCGTGCGAAATCGGGCATTTAAAAATGTTCAATATTTAAAAAACGAAAGTCTAGGACGCTGAAAACCAATTTGGTCCATTTTGGATAATGTGATTTTCGAGGTCCATAGCTTTAAAACAAATAATCGAAGTAACTTTGCGATGATTTTGTTCTGAGAACAGCTTTGGAACCGCTAGAAAAACTCTATCACAATCACAAAGGTCTACCTTTTCTTTATCACAAAAGAATCCATTTGATGAAAATGGATCGACCATCGTGATGTTTGTTTGGATCGGAGCACCGAAGTCCCGCCGCCACCTCTCATCAAACATTTGACAATCCTCAAGCTTCCGTTCACTATCTGTCATTTCTTGATATTCATCGTAACAGTACTTCCGTAGGTGTATTTTTGCATTTTTGATCTCTTTGAAATCATAAATATCAGAATTTATATCTCGGCCAGAATCACTGAATGACTTTAGATTGGATTTCTATTTTCATTTTTGTTTCAAAAATATTTACTAATCGAAGACTCATGTAGTTCAAGTTAGCGGACTCGGTAAAGGCCGAATTATTGCTTTACTTTATTTATGATTTTATACCCCTAGTAGACTAGGGGTGTAGCATAAATTTATCTCCCCTAAACTAGACTAGATTTGAACCGACTTCTTCAGGTCATTATTTTAATTAATAAAGCAAAAAATGCTGTTTGAAATTGTAGGTTACGTTTTTTGGTGACCTCATATGACCTCATGTGACCTCATGTTATCTTCGCAAGCAAAAACATGTTGAAAATACATACCTGCCTGTATTTGGCACTACATCTGCTTTTCTAATTCTCTGTCTAACACCTTCAATATGATAAGCTCCAATGATATCTTTAATCATATGATCATAATTTACTCGATCTTGCTTCTCTTTGGCAATCGAGAAGTCGAGTCTTGGGAAGAGTTATAAAATTTGAAACTTCAGTTCCACTACTTAAAAATGATTGCAAAAGTTCAACCCTTCCTTAACTGAAAGGAGAATAGTTGCATCTCCATAAGAGTGCAATTTTCGTCGTGTTCACTGTACATTTCGTCATTATTTGGACATTTTTGTGCAAACTCTAGACACTAGTGTCTAGAGTGGCCCTCCCCCCGGAGGCCTTGAGAGCAAGAGGTCGGTTAAAAGGACTTACTGGGTCTGATAGGTTTTCATTGCGGTTCCGAATCTATCTTTGAAATACCCAAATTTATACTCCTTCGTACAGTTATCCCCATCTAAAGACAAAAATGAATACTTTGCCATCTTGGCATGTTTTCTAAATCATAATAAAATCGAAAAGTGAAAAATTCGTGATTTTGTCACTTTTTGAACAGTTTTGACTTATATTCCTCCACTCCACATAACGGGTCTATGAGAAAATCTATGAAACACCCTTAAAATTTGATATGTTATAGTTTGGCTTCACGATCGAAGTTTTACATTACGAAACGTGCGTACAATTGATTCTTCTCAAGTTATGGTAATTTAAGGCTTCACAATAGGGGTGTTTGGGGGTTAACTGTATGAAGGAGTATAATTTTGGACATTCTG
>SCLF01742441.1:0-13229 GCA_004367975.1 Mesochordaeus erythrocephalus | reverse complement strand
CGTTAAAACTATATTTCAGGACGGTCAAAGTCAACTATATTCGACTCATTTTTGTCTTTAGAGGAGGTTAACTGTACGAATGGGTATACATTTGGGCATTTTGAAAATAGATTCAGGACCGCAATGAAAAACTCTATCACGAAGTCCCGTTATCCAACATTTTGCTACCCAGACCTCGGGGGAGGGGAAGTGGCCACTCTAGACACTAGTGTGATATAATATGTGCACGAACTAAGTCCATATCATTTGACTTACCAAGGCACCATTTGGTAAATGTTGGATAAATATCTAGTATAATGTTACCATCGGCCCTAACTTAAATGCATTACTTTGATATACATAGTAAAAGATTATTTCTAGTCTAGTAGAATTGCGAAATATTGTATTAATATGACAGTAACATTATCCTAGACTGACAAGAATCCAATATTTATCAAAAATTGAGAAAATTAAGTCAACGAATACATATCAGTTCCTTAGAAACTTTGGTTGGGGAACTAGAATCGATTGCGGCTGGGGCGAGAAGAGGTCGCTTCTGATTACCGATAACCTTAGTATCTTCCTTGTTTCGATTTGATAGAAGAGCAATTTTCCGAGCGCTTAGCTTATCAGTCTTTCCATAGGGGTCATTAATTACTGGCAATGTAGCTGTTGGTTGGCAATATGACTGGAACTAAATGAGATAATTGTATATATTCGAAGAGATCCGAGATTATGGACCCTTCGTCCATATTTTCTATCGACTAATTAGCCGTTTAAATCGACGAAAATAAGCCGTATATCCACAAATGTTACCCTAATAATTTACGTTTATATTTTAAAATCCAGTGGATTCAGTACAACAAATGATAGCAGAAAGCTGCATATTAAGGTGTAACATCTTGGCTCTTATATTGTTAGTATCAACGCTCGAAATACATCAAAACCTAAAAAATAGTCAGCTCCAGAGGAGGTGATTATCGAAGGACAGAAGGCTGTAACGTTCTCATAGGTTAATAATTTTTAAATAAATACTATATCTTTATTTTCGTAAGATATAGCCGATCTTTGGTATACCAGTAGCCCTAGGTAAGTCTATTAGTTGGGCGAGATCACATTCATCACGATTACTAACGACGGAAACTGCTAACAAAGTGGTAGTGGTCAATATACTGAACAGTAGGCTAACATAAGCCGGAATTAACATTATCAATTTGGGGACTCATATGTTGATGATTCCAGGTTTAAATATAATCGTTAATGCTAATCTAATTATATTTCTTATGGTTTTTCCTTATACTGTTTAGCTTATTTAATACTGTCAGTTGTCGGCCACCTTGCAGGGTGGGTATATTTATTGAGAATATTTGATTTCATATGGGTTGTTTAAATTTTACCATCACTCTTTCCTGTGCGTCAATTGTCTGGATTAATTGTATTCCAATATAACGCTAACTTGCTTATTGTTTCAACGCCGCGGCCAAACTATCTGGTTTCATAAGTAAATGTATGGCAAGTCCAATACAACACATATGCGGTCGGTACCTGGTCAAGCCTGTGATTTGCTCTGCGTAACAGTTAGTAAAACAGTTGGTACACCATGATTACTGGTAAAAATGAACCGCTACATTTCGGCAGTTTAAATGGAGATACATTGAAGTCAACCCTGAGCCGTATCGGAAGGAAACCAGGTAAACCACATGATCAACCAGGTTGGAAAGTTCCTTTCCGTTACCTGTAGACACACCGATAATGAGAAGATCTAAACGATAACGGCAGTGACTAACGGCGCAAAGATATGTTTTAAATCCCATGTGGAACTTGAGGAAATGCGTGACAAATACAAGAATAACTGTAAGAATTCAGCAAATCTCAAGAACGTACCAAAAAAGTTTAGTGGGCTAAAGTTCCAAAAATAAGCCAATTGGTTAGAACGTATTATCATGTATTATCATGTATTATCATTCAAAACGAATCATGGATGACGTCAACAAGAAGATGTATCGGTCGATAACATAAAAACAATATAACACACATCGTTATAGGGTCAGGGCTTGTTATAGACTTATTATGGGTAGTGAATACGTGATAAGGAACACCTCGTTTTGCAGTACAGCTGTTGTTACTGTTACACAGAGATGATATAAAACGTTGGCGCTAATTGCGTATAACCTTTTTGAATTGCGTGGTGAGATCAGGCAGATAGAGACGTATTCAACCTCGAGTTATAAGTGAAACAGTCTCTATTTATCGACTGATAATATCAGGTGATTTAGAGCGTAACTCACTGTATTTTGAGTAGCCATCACTTTTAAATTGATTGCTCAACAACGATAAGCCGACTTATGAGCATTAAGGAGATACGACAACAGGTTGCAGACAACGAGCTGAATAAACCATAATTCAAATATGTTATATTGGGTCCTAGTTTGGGTACAAGTCTTACCTAAATGGTTACCAGCGCTTAAATATTAGTTTCTTCGTATTAAGATTAACATGATCTAAGTTTAATTTAAAAATTGTAAAACTGTCATTCTTGAGTGTTACCAAACGGTCAGAACACCGGGGCGTCATTCGGGGATTGATGACTTATCGAACATAGATCTTGCATGTCGGGTTCGAATTGTTCTTAATTTCTTTATTTTCCGGAAAGCTACCAATTACTAACACCGGTCACTAATGCAAAACCCATAATGTAAGTCAGGTTTACAATCATCCATGATACGGGGATCAATTGATGTCTCCACCGTTCGCATCCTGAGAGATTTACGGAGAGAATAATGTGATATGGAGGTTTATAGCGACCGCGGTAATATTGGCAGTTCTATATTCGTTCCCGGGCAGTCTCTCCGGAACATCCATGAATAGTTGTAAATCAAATATTTACCATTATAAAGCTAGGCGTTCAGCTTACAAATGGTAAACATTGGATTAAAGGCTATTTACGTATTGTAAAGGTGCTTTGGAAGTAGTAAACATTCAATCAAGTGTGAATTATTCAGTAGTAATACAAATACATTGTGGATCGTTTATAAGTACGTCTTGATGATTGTACCAGTTGTGACTAAGTTTCCCTCCTTGTGACTAAACACTCCCGGTTACTCTGATCCACAAGCTGCTATTCGGGCGAAGTTAATCTCTCTTTTTTCGTATTTTCCTAAATTGGAATACAAATTATGCTAATTAGGATTATCATATTGATAACTATTAATATATCCTAAATCAGACCGTGAGTGATATTTATCCATGACCCAATTGTAGTATTAATAGAGTTAATACCACCAATTAATACATACATTTTTTGAAATCATTTTTGTTATTAATGAATATGGTCCTTCTGATATGACTAGTTAAGATGAAATGATCACATGATTTCATGAACATATCAATGTTGGAGTAAATAAATATTATTATTCTCGCCATTCGTAATAGTTTCAAGATAAGTTTTAGATATAACATTTTCAAGTAATTTCCGATGAAATAATCGAGCTCCAAAATACCTATATTATCGAAAGGTACTCTGGAGTTAAAGTTAGTAATTTTATAAAATTGACCTTTTACGGTATGAATTCAACTACCTAGTAGGTTTCGAAACTGCGATTATTTTGGGGCTCGGATATTTAATATGAACCATTAAACTTGCCATTTAAAGTCATTTGAAATGATGTATCTTCTTAACATAACTTCTAACTATTACGGATGGCGACAATAATATTATTCATTTACTGTTAACCAATAGATCATGCGATCATTTCAGTGCAAGCATTAGACTCTTATTAGGTTCTCTAGAGATACCTACAAATGCAGAATTTATATGTAGAAGCTTAACACAAGTCTAATTCATAAATGTTAATAATAATATCGAAAAATAGGAAGGTTGAGCGAGTGGGAGAATTTTGTACCAAGTTGACCTCTATGTACTACACTTCGATTAATTAACATGTTCGATCGACACAAAGGTGTTATCGCGCAACTATATGGGATATCGATCTTCATTTAAGTTCCTATCGGGACTTCAAACTGTTTCTAGATCTACTAGATGTTCATGTCCTTTTATTCATGTGCCAATTTAAAAGGACACTCCACCCTAAAGGCTACGAATACATCTGTAGCGACTCTTCTCCCTATACACCCCTCTGTCACTTCTGGCCGTTGACTAGACTGCGATTCATTCAGATGAAGTAGATGTGAATCAGACAGCGTTATAGACAGCGTTACAGACATCGTTACAGTTTTGACAGCGGTTAGTGTTAAGTGACCCCGTTCATATTGAAGGGAGACATCATCACTTCGATCAGGCCAGGCTTGGATAATAAATGAGAGACAATCTTCGTACGTCCAATCACCGTGTAAGTTTCCCAAAAGCTCAAAAGTTGCCCCGAGCATCGCTAGTTGAACTATCGAATTATAGCTTTTGTATTATTTACACAAATATTACGATTACGAATTTCACCAAGTGACTGATAGGATATATTGGTAATAATTAACTTTAATAATATATTTGATGTTTTCATTAAACCGAACTTGAAGCAAATATCAAATTGCATCTGTTTTAATAGTATAAATCGTGGGAAGGTCAAGTCCTGGGTCACGGCAGCAAATACAGCGTAGGGGTTAATCTATTCGAGTAAAGTGTATATTTAAATTTGAGTGTTCTCGGGTTTAGCTAGCTGATTTAGTTAGGTAAAATAGGTCATATTTGCGATTATCTATTTAAAATCCATTTGCTGGCCAATGAGATGACATCCTGAAATCTGTTATGGTTCATCTCATTGGCCAACCAATGGGATGGTTATAATATTTGTATGTAAAGTGGAATATTACTTCATGCGACCAAAAATTAAAAATGTTACTATGTTTTGACCAAGCAATCTTACGGACAAAACTGTCCTAAACCGGGGTAGTGACGTGGTTAGGTGATTATTTAGAATGAATAATATCCCAAAATCAACTCAATGTGCCGTCTATTATTTAGTCATCGCATGGGTCATTTGCGCTTGTGAACGAGGTAACGAAAAGGGCTGTGTATTAATGTAGTGTCCGTGACGTAGTGGTAAAATTACAAGCTATTCCTTACCTCCTTCACAAGCAAAAATGACTCACGCGATGACTCAATAATAGACGGCACATTGAGTTGCTTTTGGGATATTGAAGGAATAATATGAATATATTAATGACTATAAAACACACAATTTTAAGGGTGTACATGTGATATCCATGAAGGCTTAATCATTTGATCTCAATTTTTGTGCCTGTCCCGGCACAAAAATAGTTCGTTAACTCCCTAGGAGTATTTTGTTGACAGTATGTTAGGAGCATTTTGTGCACATTTACACGCAGCACCAAAAACAGCAAAGGAATTAATATTTTTGATAATTGATCACGCCGAAAACTTTCGTCAGACTAAACTGAAGCCTGATAAGTATTTCCTTTGATGTTTATATATTTACAACTGTCTCCAAAGTCTATAGGGAGGAACTTATTGGTGGATTTTGTCACTTTTTGAAAATTTGTACTTTAGAAATTCCGTTTTTGGGCTATAACTAGGTCACGTGTTAAGAACTCGGGTCAGTAATTTGAGAAGAATTACACCCGGAATCATAGTGCGTCGAATAACCCCCCTTTCGAGCCAATCGGAGATAGTGCCCGAAATCACATTTCTGACATCCAGCGGCTATAACTATATAACGGGTTAGGAATTCGGGGTCGATCACTTGAGAATAAATGTAGCGGACATCCGTGCTCGTTGAATGAGACCTATTTTGGGGGAAATAAGACACTTTAAAAAATGTGAAATTTTATACCCAGTACTCTCGGTCACGGTACCTAAAAATAATTTTAAAAAGTGCGTCATAAAATTTTGGGGGGGGCGGGGGTATGGAGGGTCTCAACTCGATTGGATGGAAGCTGAAGCTTTATTTTCAAGAAATATAGGTCTACTGGTTAACAGAAATGAAAACATCATTTCATGTATCTCGCAGGCACGATTTTGGCCCTTCCTTTTCCACGGACCCTGTTTTTAGCATTTTTAATGCCTTAGATTTTTAAGGACTATTTTTAGACCGGATGTAGCGCTGAAAGTGAGAGCTGAAAACCGGAAGTTGTTTATTTTGAATCACGAATCAACCTATTTAGTGCCCTAGACGGCCCTAGTGGAAAACTATCTGTACAAAATGTCAGTACCTACAGGTACCTAGGAAATTACACTTTAAAAAATCCAATTTTTTATAATTCAAGACAGCTGTGAATTAAATAGGAAAGCGTCGAGCAGATATTTTGACCGGAAATGAACCTAAAAATTGAAAAGTCCAAATTTTTTCATTGAAGATTGGCCGAATATTCAGCTGTATAACAGTTAAGTGGACACACAATATAGGCGTTCTACGACCAGGTATTCTCCCGCAAACTTGATTTTATCGATTATCAGTTATTTCAGAAGAGGTGTGGCATCGTTGCTCAATTATTCTAGTAATTGATTGTACGTGCACTGTTTTTGGATTCAAAATAAGAAGGAACTCGATCTTAAGATTTAAATCGTATTGTGAATTCAGGTGATAAAGACCATTATATTATATAACTATTAGAGATACAGAAGGGAGACCCCTAGAGAGACGCGTAGGTGTGTATTTTGGGTTTTAAATTTGTATTCGAGGTATTATTGTTGATGTTAAAAATTCCGAATATTTCTCTAACGTTTAAAATAGGTCCAAGTAATGCTTGGGTGTTATCCACTCCTCGATTACATCATCTTTGCAAACATAATCGGAGCGGAAGTCGCACCAAATGTTATAAAAATGGTCTTACTATGCACACTTTCAGAACTTCGCAAGCGATTTTGTTTTGAATAAAATCTAATGAAAACTGTATGGTTTCAACGCATATTCACCCTTGCCGTTTTTGAAAACAAAACAAATATTGGAATTATGGAGATTGAATTAATTGGATTAATAAATGTGGACAAAAAAGCCAAAATGGTGGGTGCCTGAGAGATATCTATAAGCATAGCTACACAAATATACCATTAGAGCATCAGGTTTTATCTCTCAGGAACCTTTTCCCAGGAACAAAATTGACTCCAAGGTTTATCAATTTCCACTATAATAATAACGAAATCGTTCTTTTCTCGAAATGAACCAATAAAATTTTAACATGTCTTTCAAGTTATGGACAATCGACTAAATCAAGGTTTCCGCTGAATAGATGGCACTATAAGGTACGTTATCGGTCTCGCAATTCAAAATAGTCAATTTCCGGTTTTTAGATGACACTTCCGGTGGTACACTGGGAAAGTGTCGAATTAAGAACTAAAGCATGAATGAATTCTGCTGTTCTCAAGTCCATAAATATCTAATACAATTCTACTTTTTTCCGACCATATACCTGGTCTACTTATCTTTTACGACTTTTATAAAACGTAAAGTATGCAAATAATCTAACCCAATGGGAATATCTCACCAAATATAAAGAAATGTGACTAGTTCAAGTTTGTGTCGCCTGTGAAATCCTTAATCTGATGAATGGACATGAATGGCCATGAAAGGTCACCATTAGTAAACGAATTCCTTAGTCGATTAACTTTGTCAGCATATTGCCTTTTATTTTCCATTGACTGAATATTCAAGAGGGTGTTTAACCATTTTTGGCAAGAATTTCGAAAACTAATGTTTTTCTTACTTTGTTGACTAGTATAATAAAGTGTACCTTGGGGAGTTGAGGTTTGTTCCAAATTTGATAATATTCGACAATTCATAATGGGCGTTTTCCCATCTTACTTGAATAACATTAATGTTATATATCTTATATATATTTATGTGTACTTATTTTATCGCACATAAAAGAAGTCACACTATGCATTGTTCAATACAGTAACTCAATACAGTAAACAAACACGGTTAATACTACCTTTATAATGTTTGATCATATTATATAGTTCTGTAGGATCCTATTATATAGGATTATATAGGATCCTGGCGCGTATTTAGGCTCAGAAATTACTCGTAGATCTTATCATGATTCTACAAAGTGGTCGAGCAACTGACGTGTAGAAAAGTTATATTATTTTGTGACGATCAGAATACTGCTAGTAATAATAAGCAGTAATTAGTGACTCAATAAAGTTATTTGTTGAATTTGGCGAGAACATTATTTAACATGTTAACGTTGAAGTATGGAGAAGAATGATACGTAGACTTCTTCACACTAATGGAAGAAAAAGTGGAATAGGAAATATTATTTATCAGTCAGTCACAAAAACATAATTTAAAAATCTTCCTACAAAAAACGAAACATATAACTTAGTTAGAAGGACACTAGTTTCTTCCGAAGACGAACACAAGTTTTGTGGCAGGAGATCAGTACTTCATTCAACCCGAAACCAAATATTAAAACTTGGATGATATAAAATATCTAAATTACTGGGGTAAATAAATATAAAAAAATGTAAAGAGACACAACTATCGGAATACTTGGGCACCAAATAAGACGTCCGATTACGAGTTCACTTCAGCCAGGTCAGGATAGGATAATGAACTAGAAGAATTAAGGGAGTAAAAAGTCTATGACAAAGCGATGTTAGATAGCACGCAGGAAATTGAAGAAGGAGCTAATCCTAGAGTGTAGTGTGCGGGCGCGAATAGCCCACCAACCCCTTACGGTTTAAATGGTGACCAAGTGGCACAATAACATTTACCAGCGGTATGTTAGACAATCGTTCTCAATATCAGTTATCTAACATATGCGCTCTGCTAGTGGTATATAGCCACATTGTCCGCTCTGCTCAGATGAGTATTTTAAAACTACCATTTAAAACTACGATGAATTCGTACCACCTACTTTGTTAATAGCAAATCGCCAAGCACCTAGGGATAGTGATATATATATTAATTCAAGGACCCAAGAAACTATCTCTACAAGAGGAGACGCCGATAAAGTTCTGTTAGGAATGACGAATTATCAGTAAATATAAATGCAGAGTGCACTGTCTTATAGAAAGGTTCAAAGTCAATTGATAAACATAAATGAGAAACAGTTGAAAGCCTTATCTAGGCTTAGTCTAGGCTTATCTAGGCTAATCTAGCCTTATTTGAATTTCTGTTTTGTGAGATACTTATTGAATATCAATGAAACGTTGATAATTATGTTCGAATGGATATCTGGGGCAGTCTAAATAAGCGTTCCGGTTAAACTAGAAGATTTTGCACACTTTGTACCTATAAAGGGTAGAAGTTGAGGGAGGAGTTTACGTAGAAATTCACACCGCAATATCTAGTGGCATAAGTAAATCAGTAATTTAGTGACAACAATTACTATTTCAATGAAAAAGCCTTAGCTAACATCAGAGATAGAATGGTTGAGATCAGCAGGGCGGTACAGCTACAAAGATACGATTTTACGAGCAAGTAGTATTCAGCAGAAAATTGTTGTCGGTTTACACGTGGCGGCTAAATGTGTTAAATATAAAGCTCTAACTTTGAAAATACAAAACCAAAATGGTCAATGATCATTGAATACCGAATTATGGAAATTTTGAAAACACTTACCAAGTTACCCCAATAGAATAATAATAAATAATAATGTAATAAACGATGACGCAAAAGGCCAATATCGAAACAAAAAGTAAAACCTACGACTAGGATAACCAGAAAACACTGGAACCAGGAACCAGGAAACACTGGTAGCAGGAACCAGGAAACTAAATTCCTTGTGATGTTGTCCATTATACATTCGTTTTAAAGTCTAAAACGTTCTGAACTTAAACGCTGCAATGACGGTCTTTGTGATTAAGGCGTCATTAATTGTTCATCCAGGAACGGCACACGCTATGATAATCACCTGGCTAAGATTCGGAATTCTGGTTATCATCACTGGAAAAATATTCCAGGAACTCCGTTAGTGTAAACAAATTTCACAAAAAACTACAAGTTCAACTTTTCCCAGACGCTATAACATACGGAAGATGCTTTGGTGTCATTAAGTTCACAGTAGCTTAAAATGGTAGACATAATCTAATTCTAAATAAATTTTTCAAAAAAATATATCCAAGAAAAATTCCCTTTAGCCGTTATTTATGCTCCTATGAAAGCTTACAATCCATTGTTTGTTTATGGCGTTTTATTTATGTTAATAAATAGCTAATTTAAAGATTGATAATTTAAGGTAGACATCCAACATATTTATACCCACGGGAAGCGGGAGTAAGCTCCAGGTTCGATTTCACGGCTGAAGAGAACATTATGCTCAGTTTCATCTCATCAGCCTGAATAATGTAAATTACTAAAACTGTATAGAAAGAAGTATAATTACTAGAACTATATAGGAAGAAGATGGCAACATTTATACAAATAAACAATTCAACTGCCAAGCCAAGAAAGAAAACAAATAACTTATAATTACCAAAAATATTATATTCGTCGTCCAGACCTACATCCATAGTAAAACAAATACTTCATAAAATGTGACGTAAATTTTTGCGACGCGTCCCAGATTTCCGTAGTCGTAGATCACCACTGCTTAGAGTGCGTTTATTAAAGGTTATATTGGGTATTTGAATGTTAATTTATTCTCCAACTTCAACCATGCAGTAGGTATTATGAACTCTACCTCCATAAATAGTCTTCTTTGCCACATTTATGCTAATTCTAATGGCACCAAGATAGTACGAACCCAAGTCTATAGTAGACGAAGCCTTCGCTTATTGAAATTTGGACGTGTATGTATTTAAAACCAAGACAAATATGTATATAGTGTCGAAACAGATAAGTATATTTCAAAAAGGTAAATATTAGCTTATGCATGCATTCAAATTGCAGATTTTTATCCGCTACCGAATGGTTATCCACAACAAGAAAACAAGTCTCATTATTGTGTAATATGGAAACGGAAACAAAATTGGGGCATTGTAATAATTAGATTTTTTAGTGTCCTAGAACAATGGAGAGTATAAATGTTCTCCTGTCTAAAGTAATAGTAACAATATCTTCACCCATCACACTACCATGAAAGAGAAAATTTCTATCTGGAGGATACATTAACCAGCCAATAAGTTAAGCGTTATTGGCAAGCCTTCTGCCCAATGAATGGCCTTGTCTTTTCAAGTCTCGACAAGGCGTATTAGAAGAGCGGATATTTAGAACGGATTAGGAAGACGGAAGTGCATAGATTTAAAAGTTCAATAAATGTCGCCTAGCTAGCCAAAGTTCACAATGAGTACCAAAGAACTCGGCCACTTCCGGACCAATATTTTTCGGCAAACTTTATCCGAATGGGACCGGCCCACTCCGAAAAGAATCATAGAAATAAAATACTTGGACAATAAGTGTGATTTATTGTCCAATAATCTGGTATTCATAAGTATTACTTCTAAATCTGATAATAGTCTGTAATCTTATTCATTCCTGAACGTTATCTGTTGATAATCGGGAGACGGATATGGGGCAATCTTGGATGATGGAAATATGATTTCTCTTAAGGCTTCGTTTTCTATAAATAATTATATTAATAGTGAACAAGGGTGGTTCCACACGAAACATGAAACTCATATAGTTACCCTAGGGTATTCTCGAATATTAGCTGATAAATTCAGTCCCTTTACTAAAAATGGATCAAATAAATATATCCATTATGGTATACCGATAGCACGAATTTCGATTAGAATATGATGCAAGTCATTCAGCCAATTAGATTGTGTGCCAATTGCGGTTGTCAAATATCGACATAAATATGGCGCCGACGATAAAAGTCCGGAAGATCGTAATATTGAAAACCGGAAGGTATAACATGTTAGAAATATGTTGATTGAAATAAGTGGTAATTGTAAAAAGTAGTAGAAGTAATATATCCTTGAAAGTTTGAACTGGAGACGGGTGTCCGTTGCTAAGTTAGCAGAGCGTTCCGCTGGATACAGACAGACGCGTGGTTCGAATCCGGCAAAAGCGCATATGTTTAAGGGCGTAACATTATTTTTTTTTCAGTTTGAATGGCGAGGCTTCAAGGCATACAAACTTCCCAAATTTATATTATAAGTGTACTATTCGAAGCCAATAATAAAGTGTTTTTGTTCCTACTAATTCGTAATAAGCTTACAAATTATTACATTGAAATTTATAACGTATTAAATGAACGGTGTTTATAAATTTAAGGTATCCCACCCCGTCCGAGATTGGGCCTCTTATCACTATTCAAACTGGACACCGCGTCAATGTCGCCCCCTCCCCCTTGAACACACCTATCCAGAGTGGCCCCACCCATTCAGGAAGCACCTACGCTATTAACGATACTTATCCAGTCTGATATAGTTTTTTTCCGGTTCCGAATCTATTGTCAGATTATTCAACAATACACGGAACGTGCAAAAACCTTTTTTTTATGCCAACCTAATAGAACCTTTTGATGTGTAGTTGATTTATATTTTATATATTTTGAAAATATCTCCATAGGTTTTACTACAGTGATAGGTTTATAAGCATATTAAGTTCAAATGGCCTGTGGGTCACTCTAATACTTTGCGTGTCAGATTCTAATTGCGATATTTATCCTTTGATCCGGTATTTGGATTTGAATAATGTGTGGGCTCAATTTCGAAAATATCTGCGACTTTGGGCACTAGCCACAATTCGACGTGTTACGATCAGTAATACAATCGTCATGTGGGTATTAGTATTAGTATGAGTATTAATTAATATCCAAAAAAGGACACCATGCCGTATCGAATTCGGTGTATGAATTTCATCCTGCGAGGACGCACCCTTAAGAGAAAGGTATCGGTTCCGTGTGTCGCATTGAACAAAATACAGATAAGCAAATACACTTTTTTTGTTTCGTCCTCTTTTTTATGTTTTTTTTCTTGTTTTAACCCTCTGGGCAAAATTTATGTCGAAACGCTTGAGCAAAATGTGGAGAGAATTGTACCTATCCCTCGTAACGTTAAAAAATGGAATACATTTTTGTTCGCGTTCCCTCGGCCTCTTCTTGTCTTATTCTCGGACTAACTCATTTTTTTTTCTCTGGGGAAATTCCGCTTGCTTGATTCAGAAATCACCTTTTGAAATCATTTCCCGCAAGAGGGAGCTTTATGAACAAGCATAGCTTCCATTGCTTTTAACGTGTTTTGATGAGTCATCAACTGCCAACTTATTGGTTAAAAATATTATTACATCATCGATCGAGTTCGAATACATATCCAATTTTCCGGAATAGTGGACCTTTTGATGATTGGCGCTGTTGAGCTCATACTGGAGGTTGCCAGAAATGAG
>SCLF01742329.1:0-13229 GCA_004367975.1 Mesochordaeus erythrocephalus | reverse complement strand
GATTACATCTGCTACATGCTCCCTTGATTGGTTTCACACCGAGGGAACACATGGCTGAATAACATACGGCTAAAACAAACAAGTGTTTTTATTTAGCGCACTATAAAAATTATCAAAAAGCGTTATTAATATGCGTAGTTATTAGAGGGCGTGTTATAATGGAGCGCAGGGCCACTCTAAACGTTAACGCGACTAAACATTAACGCAACTTTTCCAACTTTTTCTACTTTCTCGTCTTTTGTCAAAACGCACCATTCTCTAAACGCACCGCGATAACTATCGAACCCTTTATCATAATTAGTTTATTTTTGTCTAAATATGCATGTAAAATCATAGTTTTCATTTGTCGCCAGATAAAAAAAACTATCAGACTGTCTCGTTAATAGTTTAGGTGCATCCTTAAGGGTGGGGGGGGCGGTACTCTGGATAGGTGTGTATCATATTACACAGCAAGAATAATTTGCATCCAAATTTATGACCACGATCAGTAATGCGCGTCGACACATTTACAAAATATCTTGAAAAACAAGCATTTTCAGTGTAATCAACCAATGTACACGGACCAAAAACATCTCGTATGCCAAGGAATTCATTAGCAGATGGAAACAACACGGTTCGGGCCACCAGCTGAATTTAAAAAACCACAAAATCTGCTGTATTTAACTCTCTCCAAGTTCAAATAATCGATCCCATTCAGCCCGTCTCTATATTTTCTTGCCGTACTTTCGAACCGGAAACATTACCCGGAAGTTCATTTTTGGAGTCGCCGATATTTACGAACACATCGTCTCCAGCTCACAATATATTTTGAACGAAAATATAAAAGATTACAGATAAATTCCTATCGGCAAGCATATAATTGTATCCACTTCCGGTGAGACTTCCGGTCAAAATTGTCGCGAAATTATAACATAAATTCTGTTTCAGCATTCGTTGCCACAAGCAATTTGGCCACGAAATACAACAATTAACATGTAGAAATTGAGAGCACCCTAATTGACGTTTTCACCTTATCGATGCCACCCGCATTAAAGATCGTGCACTGGGCCAAATTCTGGCAAAACTATTTTGAAAACATCCGCTAAGTTTTTAGTTCGACATCAATTAGCTGACCATGTTTATAAATTCATGAAAATTCATGTCTGTGGTGTCAAGTATGTCCTGGGAGATATATTTATTGTTCTCTATATATATATACATCCTCCCAATTATCATTCTTCTTCATTCTTGCTGCCGTAATGAATTTTAATGACCGTTGGTTAAGGGTATCATCGCCTTTTCCCAACGGCCTGATTTCAAAGTGTCCGGTAAGGGTGCTGGAATGAGGTTTGACACTAAACTTTACACTGAATTCACTCAACATTTATTTATCCATCAATTTAACCCCTACGGTACCCACATTCAATCCGAATTGTTTTTTAGTATTTATTCAATAAAACAAATATCCTATCTTAGAGAAAATCGGCTCATCGGCGGATATAAGATATATCCGGAAAATTAATATTTTCTAAAGATGACCATATGTAAGGGTATCACCTACTTTTCCCAACTGCTGACGATTCTGGTACTTCCATTAGCCACAATATAATCAACTTAACCCCTAACCAAGAACAGATAAAAATTGAAACAACCCACGAACAATTTTCTGTTTACTAACGAGTTATCTACTATTATTAATTAAATAATGTATTTTAATGGCCGTAAGTTAGGGGTATCATCTCGTTTTGTCAACGGCCTGACTTCAAAGTGTCCGATAAGGGTGGTGGAGTGAATCTTGACGTTTCTTGCCATTACCGCAACGCTCTTGAATATGAGATGGTAGCGAACGAAGTGTATTAATGGATTACGCAAATTAGATCTTGAGCTTCTTCTGCAGTAACTAACAGATGATAAAGATTTCTTTGGATTAACCCATGGCTGCGATTTGGCCAATACGGCCCAATGATATCTTATAATTACAATGAAGTTTGAGGAGGCCAATTACGAGCCTGAAAAATTACACGCGCGTTATAATTAGGTGGATGGAAAAGAGTCAACTGCCGAAAAGTAAAATTATTAGTATTTGCTAATCCATCTCTTTTCTGTAGTTCTATTCTGAAACAAAAAAATCATTCGTCTAGAAATGGCTATCTCATTCATCCAATCACATTGCTCGAAAGTAAGAAATATTATTTTTGTTTAAATTCAAGCAATGTGATTGGATGCATTGATCTGACGAATGAGACTGGTCCTTACTAGGCGTATTTTTGTCTTTCAGAATGGAAGTATTAGAAATTCCAATGAATATGGGCATACATCTAAGTCATTTTGGCATATATAGTGGCGCCACAAAAAGTGTCTAGTCGTATATTTTCTTCTCGACCCCTCTCACCTGAAAATCAGCGAATAGTTTTTAATGAAAGCTTTACCATTGCGAGCTAAACGATCACCGTTTAGATGGTAAACATTTTATTAAGAACTATTCACTGATTTTGCGGTGAAACGGCTCGAGAAGAAAATATACGACTAGACACTTTTTGTGGCGCCACTATATATGCCAAAATGTCTTAGATGGACAAAATTTGGCTAAAATTTAGTCGTTTCTGGTTTTTCATGTCCAAAGATAAAATTTCACCGTTATCTATACTCGGTTATTTTTTACATTTATATTCAGATTACAAGCGGAGGAAATTGAGAAAACTGGATAAATACCCCAGGTTAATAACTCCTAATTGGGCCAAAATTTCCCATTACTTTTAGCATCACTGTTATTGTTAATTTTATGCAAACAACGTGTATGCTCGGGGCCTTTTCAAACCGGCCCTAGCTTTTCTAGACAGGTCTGTGGAGCCCGATACAGACGAAATAGGAAAATAATTTTTACATATTCCAGCAGAGTTTTTGATTGTGCATCTTTTGATGTTAATTTTGTTATGGATGAAAAACAAAATTAATAAAAACAACTTTTAAGTGCATGATATTTATATCATTAGACTCGCAATTTAATTGTCTGTCAGGATCTGTAAGAATTATATTTCTAGCGTATCTGTATCATAAACTGGGAAGGTTTTAAAAATTAGGTTTTTAATAATTAGGTTTTTCATATTCCATTCTTTGAGGTGGAAAGTCATTATTTGACTAAAGACGGGTTGTCTAATCGGCACAAAAACTAGGGATATTTTAACATATCTCAAAAGATGCACAATCAAAAACTCTGCAGGAATATGTAAAAATTATTTTCCTATTTCGTCTGTATCGGGCTCCACATACCTGTCTAGAAAAGCTAGGGCCGGTTTGACTACGACCCGTATGCTCGAACATTTTTTTGATGCCGTAGAATAATATTGAATTCATATTCGTCCACATGGCAAACGTTTAGACGGAAACATCGTTCGGGCGTGCAAGGAATTTACCACATATTTTTCGCTGTTTAGAAAATATATTAAACCTCTTGGAAATTCGGCCGTAAAATTTCGGGTATTTATCTTTTATTTATTTTATTATATTTTATTTTTTTTATGTATTATATTTGATAACCTTTTTTGGATTGTGACAATATTTACCATTTACCAAATGAAAACCGTCCAGTTTAATTAATTTACTCGTTTTAGGTAAATACTATACAGGTGATTACCATATTCAAGTTGATACTTTTTGACACAGAAATTTTGGTCTAAATATTCTGGCGGTTAATTAGTCATTTATTGTAAATGTATCGTGAATCATATACCAGGACGTGTTTCCCAGGGGGTTAAGCCCTATTATAATAAATAAATAATTTATCAGTACAAGTTCATCAGACTTGATAGGAAACGTTTTCAGTCTCACAAAACAAAATCAATACTTCTAAACGAATACTAAATGAAGGTCTAAGGGGGTTATACAATTAACCCCTCTGTGATACAGAACCGCATAGTTGCGTAATGTTTATCAGTCACTTGTGATGTGATATCGTAATTGTATATAATCAGAAACGTGATAGGTTAAGTGATAATATATGAATGTGATATTACAGAAGCAAATCTAACCCATAAGGGGTCTATTAACTGTTTTGGACAGTATAATATCTTATTGTTTTCTGGGTATAAAAATTGATATAAAATATAGCGGAAACTTGGGCCAATATATAATATAGTCCAACTGCTACAGTTTAGGATACCTTATTTGGTAGGGGCTAAAATTCGTGTGACCTGATTAAAATGTCCCCAAGGTTATCCTTTAACAACCTATCTCACCAGGTTTATGTAAATTTTCAGGGAAAACCCGCACAATTTTATGTAAACCCCCCTTTTCCAAAATGTCCAACATTACAAAAATGTCCCGCAAAATGACAAAACCCATCTGGCCACCATAGATAGGTCCCATAACTGGTCAGAAATATATCATATTGAGGAAAATCAACAAGTGACGAGAAACAACCACTATTCCAAAATATGTTCCACTGTCGCCATTTTCAAATAACGTTATGTCCTGAAACGACGAAAAGGTCGATTAAAGGATATATGAACACATAATCATATTTTTGTTCATTTTATTATGATAAAAGTCTTAAGTTCCAGAATAAATATACAGATGTTCTAAATCTGGAAATATAAACAAGAAGATATGATAACGTCGGAAATGGAATTATGTTCAGGAGATAGGCATACAAGGTTAGAAAACGGGCTTAGACAACCATAAATATCACTGTTCTTAGGCCCAGTAAAAACAATGTTTGAAGTTCAATTGTTTACTAGGATCAGACCACAAATCAGAATGTTTCTACTGAGAATTGACTATGTGCCAAAAAAATACAAAAAAGATAGAGGATGGTGTTAACAACAAGGGGTCGGCTTAGGTTATCAGTCTATCTAAGATAAATATTGGGGAAGTTCGAAAACAAATAAAAATAGTTATTATTTTTATAGGAAAACCGACGAAGAAATGGAGATGACACCCGGCCCAGCCTCAGCGAATAAAGCATTAAAGACACCCTTTAGAAACTATATTATTTCTAGAAAGTATTTGAAGAAGTACAATGGAGAGTATTATAGCAAATTTATTTGTGTACGTGCATGCAATTACACGTGTGCCAACACTGGCCTCCCTAGCCCATTAAATGGGAAGTGATCGGTTAACGAGACTTAGTGAGTCTGATAGAGTTTTTCTTGCGGTTCCGAATCTGTTCTCAGTACCTCCACAATTACACGGCGTCGTACAGTTTACCCCTTGAAAACAGAACATGAAATAACACTAATTTGAACTCATGGGGGCATGGTAGCTCACCGAACTAAATCGTGCTAGATTAACTAGGCCCCTGGGCATCCAATAAAGGTATCGAACATATACTGTGGTTATTACTTTTAAAGCTATGGACCTCGTAATTCACATTTTGAAATGGAAAAATTCAGTACTGAAATTTAGTTTTACGTAGTTGTTTCGAGTCGAATTTTTAGTGATAGGTTTCCTAAATTATAACAAAATAGAAAAGGCCGTGATTTTGACACTTTTTGAAAATTTGTAATTCCATTTTTTGGGCTATAACTGGGTCACGAGTTAATAATTCGGGGTCGATCCTTTACGTATAAATGAAGCAGGCGTCATGGCGCATCGAATAAGCCCACTTTGGAGCCAATCAAACATACTCCTCTAAATCAGATTTGTGACTTCTAGTGACTATAACTACATAACGGGTTAGGGATTCGGGGTCGATCACGTGCGAATAAGTGTAGCTTACAAACGTGCGCGTCGAATAAGTCCAATTTCGGAGAAAATCGGGCATTTGAATTATTGTGAAATATTTTTTATTTCATGTGCACGGACATCGCTACATTTGTAATATCAACCCATTATGTCACAAATGTCATTTCGGGAAGTATGTTCGATTGGCTCGAAAGTGGACTTATTCGACGCGTCATGACTCCTGCTTCAATTATTCTTAAAGGGCTGACCCCGTATTCTTAACACGTGACCAAATTTTCAAAAAGTGACAAAATAACGGCTTTTCACTTTTCTATGTTGTTATGATTTAGAAAACGTGTCAAGATCCCTTAGTATGTTCATTAAAAATTAGACTAGAAACAACTGCGTAAAAATAAATTTCAGGACTAAATTTGTCCATTTCGAGAATGTATACTACTCCCCCATAATTTCGCAATGCAATCTGGCGATACTGAAGTGAATATGTATTACTGGTGAGTAGCATGATTTAACAACATGATTTGTGAGGACCGATGTAGTAAAAATATCCGCATTGACATGAGGACCATTGGCATGGTGCATTATGGATGAGAAAATTACCATTTTTAACAAGTTAGTAGTTAAACGTAATAGTTACATCTATGAGTAACCAACAATTAAATATATACATAGTTATTTTACAGAACGGACTACTTTCTGATATATAGTAAACCACTGGAAATAGGATATAATAATGTGTACATTGTTGTCGTATTTGATATTGAATGAAATGGTAGTTTCATTCCAATACTAGTTTATTATTGAGAAATTTAAATTTTTTTTATCAGTTAACGTAGTAATTGAATGAAATTGTTACATAATGTAGTCCTTGGTAGCTAGAAATGCCCATATTTTAGTAAATATATCTGTTGTCAATTCAATTGACCTTTGACCTATTGGCATACAGCTATATTGGAAAACATCCAGCATCTAAGAAACATAATAAACAAACATATTTTGGTTAATTTTATCATTTGTGTATTTGCTATACAATAAACATATTTGCGGCATTATTTTATAATTCCAACATATATTTGTAATTCGACAAAATGTACTTTTTCTTTAAAAAGCAAAGATCAGGACGAGTTAAAATGTGCGTTGCCGCAAAAATCGCAAAAAAAATTTTAACGTTCATAAGCTAGGACAAAGGCAAAAAGGAAAAAATCTTAAGCAAAAAAATAATGGACAAAAGCCCAGGGAAAATTACGCCCTTATTTTTTATTTGCCAAGGCAACTGCTCTTTAGCGATTTATATGCGTCTAGTGGAGGGTCAATTTAACGTTGAGTTTTGCATTAAATGTTAATTTTTTCGTACGTCTAACATGCCGATATCCGGAGATTATCAAGAACTCACTCTTATCAGGATGAGACGAGTCCTCGTATTAACCCTTGATATAGACAATATTTGTATACGTGATTGAAGTGACCTTTCGGATTAGATTTTTGAACTTCCAATTTTTATAAATAAACTGTTTTTTATACAGTTTTGCTCAGCTGATTGACATTAGTCTGGAATCAGTCTGGAATTAGTCTGGTGCTCTAGCGTGAATAAAAGCTGTCAAAAATATGCGGCACGTGCATCATTGTGGATAAAAGGGTTCCAATTATATACAAATATATATATTCCGTTTGGAACCCCCGAGCACGTGCCGCATGGAACCTTTTATGGTATATGTGAAACGTTTTCACACACGAAAATTTGTATGACAATTTTAAAACCGACAGTAATTTAGCATACAAGGTAAAAACTGGAAAACAAAATGCATTATCAATAAGTAAATGTACGGTGATTAGAAAAACATAAGAGCGTAACGTCAACGGTTTATAACTTTTTCAAAGATTTGAAGAAATTTAAAATTTTAAGTTCATTAACGGTTTCTCTAAGTTGTAATAAAGTTCGCTATATCAAATAGTGACTGGGCTCACTTTGGTGTCTTTAATTCATATAAATATATGTATCCTTGCCCAATGTACATTATGGTAAAATTCCACGACCCTACTGTATCGATGGAATACAATTTATTACGTTTTATTAAACGGCTTAAGAACGCCAGTTTTTTTATTTTAAAACTATGCTCTCACTACAAATAGTACCACCATTGGAACAGCCAAACTCATAACAAATAAAAAAGTTATCAGAATCCTGTAGACAATTCTATAACCGAACTCAAAAAATGTCATTAAAAGTGGAATATCTTAATAATAGGAGAAATACCGTAATTCATCGAGTTGAGTCTAAAATATTGTCCCTGAATAAAGAATACTGATAAGGAATACCGTCGTTCTAGAAATGAATAAATATTTTTAGCTAAATTATAAAGATTAAATGATTTGCAAGCAGCAATGTGACCGTTACATAATGTTTCCAAGTACAGTTGATAAAATACGTTAAGTTAGACTTGATATTTTTAATATTTACTCATTTCTATTCCGATTACATTAATCCATAGTTGCACAGGTAACATGGCTAAATTCCAATGAAGATAAAGGTATTTAACATAAAACGGTCTGTGGGTACAGTTATGTTAACTCTATTGGTAAATCATATAACAACATGTAACCTGTTAAGGGAAATATATGAATTTGGTTTCACCAAACCGCTATAAACAAGTGAATAAATGGGGAAGATAGAGCCATTTTAAATACGTGTTAACATACGATAATTCAAAAGGCTACACCACGGGTTAAAAGCCGAAATAGTATTTCAAACGAGACGGATTTTATTTTAACCCACACGCTGAAATGTGTTTTTTATAACGTAGTTTTAGACCAGAAGTAGCATCGGAAGTGGAACCTAAAAACCGGATTTGTTTTTATAAACAACTATTTGTGATAAATAAGAGGTTTTTTGGAATCCCACGTTTTGGTTAGGATGGACTAAGTCGAAAGGCTACCCAAGGGGTTAAAAGTTAGATTAGTATTTCAAGCATGTCGAATTGAGTTTTGAATGTCAAAAAGACTTTACATTTACCTTGGAATTAATTATCTAGATTCATAGTAAAAATAATGGGTTACAAAGAGTACATGACATGCTCAAGTCAATGCGTTAATAACTCCCCTGAACCGATCTAAATCCACCCGAAAATTTCCCTTTTTGTCACAGGGTAGAAATTCTTACTATTTTATTTGAAGTTATTTTGCAATACGTCGGCCTTAAGTCTAAAATTTAAGGAAATCGCCAATTGCAAAATAAGTAACAACCCTTTGCAATTTGTTAAAACTGTTTTCGGATTTAATCATACCCGAAACCATTAGCTTTGTATTTTGAAATGTGTCGTTATTTAGGTACAAAACAAACAAAAACACAAATTGCAAAATAAGTAACATGTTTTTTTAATTTAATTTCAACCGCATTGCTTTAGAATGAAGCCAGTTATATCATCAAAAAATACAGAAACCACGGTAACGCTAGATAAAGGTGAATTAAGAAAAACACCAATTGCAAAATAAGTAACAACCTTGCAATATGTGTTAGAACTGTATTACTTTGCTATGAGCCATAATTGAATCGTCAAAAACAATGCAGACATTCTAACCACGGTGACGTCATAGAAACAGTATAAAGGTGAATTTTTGTATTTGATCATACTCCACACCCATCCGTTCAGGGGATAGGAGACTTTCTTATGAATTTAACAAGTCTGGCCATTATATATTCTTAGGCGACGGCAGACGTGTGGTCTAATAGGCGATCAATATTATGCTTATTAAGTGGGATTACCCTGGTACAAAGAACAATTTTGGGGGGAGGAGGGTGGGGTAATTTTGGTTAACGCTAAACGATCAAAAGATTTTTGCGTAATTAAGAAAAGTGGTCAGACGCGCCAAATTCTTGAAGCGGTTAAATTGGCGCAAAGGACAATATCATCCTATTGTTGCTGACACGAATAAGACTTCGAATTTGTGAAGATTAACCCTGGTCTGCCTGGCTGACACGTTTTAACTCCGTACGCATATTTTTACAAAGTACCACCGCAAAATAATGTCGAAAATGGCTATTTCCCCCTGGCATTGATATTTGCGTTCTTAGAAACAGCTACGTCTAGCATTTACTTTAGTATACTATTGCTCATGTTTTGGGAGTTCAACCGGAAGTGACGTAAGTTCGCTAAAATTTAAACAACCTCTTCGGTATTATATCTACTCAGTGTTTAGTTCAACATTGGTTATTATGAAGTAACGATTATAAAATATATTTTTTTAACATTTCAATATTATTACATTTGCCATGCTGAACTGTACCCCCGCAGGTATCCACGGGTTTGGAGGTCGGTGGCTTAGTGGGCCACCGACGCCCGACCGAGGTTTTCTTACGTAACAATTCCTCTTCATTCAGCACGACCCGGCAAATAAATATCCACGAAATCTTGGCGTACAGTCTAAACTTAAGCTAGGTGGACATATGTGTCCACATAGCCGAATATTCTTCAAGTTTCTTCTGCTTAATACAATAAATCTAAAAGATGAAAGGCAACTTATAAAACAATGTAGTTCTATACATGACAGATGTCAGCGGGGGTTAATTTTCAATGTCAGCGTGCGGCTTAACCTGGGTAAAATACCTTTAATCTTTAGTGATGTCTAAAACATCTCGCCGCAAAACTAACCCTATCCGGTAATCCCATCTTGATCGGGCATTTTACGTTTACTTTGCGTAGTTAACGCATCAAAAGGAGTTAAAAAAATCCAGAATTGTTGCGGTTGCGCGAACGGATAACATACTGTGGTTTCGAATCAATTCCCAGGCACCCCCCTAATCAGATAACGTACGAACATGGGTCACTTATCCAGAATTAGGTTAGGGTCTCCATTACATGTAAATTCATGTTTATAATCATATTTGCCGCAATGTATGTTCACGATAGAAATAACATGAAACTGTTCGGAAGTCTTGCTCGAACTGCTTGCTCGAACTGCTTGCGTATGTTCACGATAATGCACGATTCAAGTCACGTGAGGGGTGGATCCCAAGCAGCGAGGGAAAAAGACTGATAAGGGAGTTAATTAGTGTAGGAAACGATTCCAGCGAACAAGAACCACCACTGCCGAGAGAGCGTCGGCGCCTTCTGTTAATGGAACTGATATGGAATGTAGTATCCCGCATCGCGGTTTATCAAAAACCAAAAGCTTCCTGAATTGGAGCGAAAAAAAAAACGGGCACTTTATGGCCTCATCTTTATCAGCGGTGCTGTTAGACATGAATTTTTGGAACAAGATATAAATTTACATCTCTGCCAAATGGCACAGTTTCTAAAACTGGAAAATTCGCCCAAATGACTGTTCTTTGTTTTGCTGCCTAACCTAAGTTTGTAATATATAAAATGATGTGCAACATATATGTATAAATATATTTATGACATAAACATTTTTCGTATACAGTGCGGAGGGTAAAATTGGCACCTGGAGGATGTCAGTGGTTGGTTAGGGCGCTCGAAGACAAAATGAATGGAGAATGGTGAAAAGCGAGACTCCGCCCACTATTAGTAGATTATAGTCATCATTGTTTCGAGTGAAAACTGCTGATTTTGGACCATTTTCGGGCCACGTTGAATCCTAAATCTTGCTCAACCCGCACGCTGACGTGTGTGTATTTACGCACACATTTCCGTTATTTGGGGAATAACTTCAGTTAAAGTGGTGTTGCGCCGAATTTGCTACCCAGGCCCTCACCTAAACGTAGTTATAAACCGGAAGTGCACCGGAAGTGGAATCTATTTTAATCTGGAATCACACTAAATTGTTGCGCGAGACGACCTCTAGTGGAAACGTTACTCCAAGAAAATTAAGTTAACTTTGTAAATGATTTAAGCGGTACTTCTAAACCTAATTTTCTTGCTCACATTTTCGGATAACCTTCGACCACGAATTTTTGACCGGAAGTAAACGCAACAAACGAAACATCCGAAAATTGCGGAAACAAAACTGGACAAATACTTCCCATGTCGATATTTATCCGACCCAATAATTTAAGCGTATATGATGGTCCGTATCTAGAAACGAAAAGTATTTGGTCCTGAAATCAATTGGTTATTTGCAATTTTCTAAATTAGCAATTGTTTTCATTTCAGGTATGGCTTATCCATTTTGCTATATATAATAATGATACAACGCGTAGGCGGAACACAGCCAGATCTGGTGATAAAGGATCGAGAGTTGTAGGGAAAACTCGGCATCAAATTAACCCCAAATTTGTGTGGACGGAACACGCCCATGTTAAGTACATGGTCTGATAAAGGGGTCGATAGTTATAGGCAATAATTCTAAATTGCGTAGGCTGATATTACAAATAGCCCATAAGTAGATATAATACCGTAGTACGCATACCCTGTAACTAGCCCTTATACCCGTAATCAACAACGCATCCATAGAGGTCTAGAAATGTAACTAATTAGTTTCGCGAGTGTGTGAATAAATGCACACACGTGGGAGTAAGGTTATTACCATTTCGTCAGCGTGCCGGTTAAGAATGTGCGATATTAAATATTTCCCATTTTAATTAAATAAACACAAAATAAATTCGCTTTATTTTTTGCTTTTCCAAAAATTATCGTCCATTTTTCGAAATATTGCCTAATGCTCATCGCGTACTTACAGAAACTAGTGTATTGAATAATTTGGCTCTTGAATACCCATCTCATTTCATGGGTGAACACACTTTGAACTTCCAAATTTTCGTTTTATTTCGGTGTCAGAATACAAACAAAAAATATGCTACTTGCAACGTTACTGAGCAGAAATTGTAAATAAAATTATTACAGCATAATTGTCAATATAATAATACATTTTTGCGACAATTTTCGAACGAAACCCTAAATATTCGTGTACTACAGGGCACTATTTGTGCGTGAGGGTTAAGCAAAATCTGAAGACCAAATCGCTCAATCTGTGTGAATACGTTGAAACGAAAACATGAATAAACTGGGAATTTTGGTCTAAATTTTTATGAGTTTTCTGACTTAATCAATATCAGAGTGCATCAAATCCATGTACCAAAATAAGCAAGCTAAAATAAGCCATTTTAAATAAACTATTCTTGGACATTTCTTCATCGAAAAAATCTAAATTAATAGAAAACGACTAAAATAAGCAACTGGTGCATAAAGTAATACATGATTATAAAACCTGGGTCTCGTAGCTTGTTTTGGTACACGCCTGTATAAAAATATTTAATTAACCCAGTTACTATTGAAAATATTTCAAGAAACGTTCCAAGGTCAACAATCAATCATGTTTGACTATTTTCAGCGACGTCTCCCGAGTCGATAACGCATCTTGTTAAATAAAATGACCAAAGTCTTAATTGGATTGACTTCACTATAGGAGACCACTGTATACTTCGGTGGGGGGTATTCGAAGTATAAAAAGGAAAATTACAGGGCCATCCGGCACACTAGTGTCAAAGTCGTCCCCCCCGGGTGTCTGGACAGCAGAACAGCGGTTAACGAGTCTTAACCAGTCTGATAGAGCTTTTTCGTGCGGTTCTTTCATCTCATTACAGTATGTCCAAATTTTCACTCCTTCGTACAGTTAAC